>JXXB01013422.1:0-10695 GCA_000956275.1 Anopheles koliensis
AAATATGTGAGCTATTTTTCATAATTTCCTACGCACCAGATTTAGGACGACAAAATAAGTTTTATACGAAAATATGTTTTCCAAGGTAAAAAGTAAATAAAACACATGCTGCTATCCTTTCAATTGTAAGCTTAAATAAAAGAAAACCTCAATTCGTCCGGATCGGTCAACAACCAGGAAAGAAAATCAACAACCTTTACCTTCCGCGAAAATAAAACCTAGCTACAAAACAAAGACAATACCTACCACAGCGGTGGCCACAAACAATCTGCCCTGTGAAATCGGAAATCACAGCATGCAAGAAAGCAACACGGTGGCGACCAGTGGGTTCAACGTTAGTTGCCACGAAAAAACGATTCACTCTTAGTGAAGATTGCCGCGGGAAAAGATTTGCAGCTGGGCCGCTACATTACTGAATCCGTCATCCATCATGTTCAACTGACTCAAAACTACCCTACCAGGGAGAGTTGTCGTTGTTGGGATGGCAAAAATTTTAAAACGGGAATGCAGACGACACGGCTGGAAACGTGACATGACAGTGAGCATGTAATTGTGTGCTTAATTTTCCCTTCTACAGAAAGTGAAGCTCAGAAATTTCGTGAGTCTTCCCCACGGTGCAATAGAATGTTTTGTGACGATAGACATTGCTCGTTGTGTGTGTGTCTCTGCTTGTCTGGCTGTATTGAAAATGCACTTGCTTTGAACGTGCGCCTTCATCAACCATCGGGCAAGGTCATTCCTCAGTCATTGTTTCGTTACACAGTGGTTTTAGTGGATACTGATACGATTAACAAGAGCTAAGGATTTTTGTTACCTATCTATAAGAGGTAATCCCGGGTCGCATACCTCGCTTCAAACCGTTCGTCCAGAATTTGAAGTGGATTTTCGTGTCATTGAAAAGCTTCTTCAGTGGTAGCCCTACCCAGTCAGATACGGTCGTCCGTTGATGCATCCCGGTCCAGGACTTGCCAGCTCATGTGTCACAGAACAGCTCTCAACAATCTATATCCAGCAAAGGATCATTGTCCTTGATGTGGGATTAAAGCAGCAAACTTCATGGCGCCCTCAAAACCATCCCACTAGCTATGTTAGTGGCGTGATGCCTACGCTCTGCACCAAAGACGTTTTACAAAGAATACCCCACCCGAATGGCGTGCATTTTACTGGGAACCTGAAACTGTACCACCACGATTCAACGTATCACTGCCACTCCCACAAGCTCTTCTTTTCATTCGATCGGTATACGCAGCCCGAGCACAAAAAGTTCTCGGACACCAAAAATCAGCTTATTTCGGTCGCCCGTCACATTGTCATTAATTCTTTTTCCCATGCGACAGCCAGGGTACCTTTTGACCTGACGAAAATTCCCCCGAAAAGATACTGCGTCCGGGTGGAGAAGGAGAAGGATGAAATATCAACAAGAGAAAAGCCAACATTCCGACAAAGTAACGGAAAGATGTACGGCCGCACATAAACTGTTACGGTTCAATTGTTCTCAAAAGGCACTCTCAAAGGCATTCGGTCCCTTGGATTTCTATCCTTTCGGCGGCAGGGTGACTCCTACGAGCTCGAAGGGGAAAGGGGGGTATAGAATGTTTCACGCCGAAGAACACCGTTGCCATCACTCAAAATATCTGTCCGGATAACGGTGAAGATAAATCAATGCCTACAAATAATGCAAACCTTATTCCGAGGCTTTACGAAAGGAAAATGAAAAGCAAATTCCAAGCTATTTCGCAGCCTTTCTATGAAAGTGTAGGTGGTAATTGAGGTACATTCCATGCAGCGTATTATTTAAAAGGCTCTTAATTTAGAGCAACATTAATCATCATCGCACCTGTTTAAAATAGAAGCAACTGTTTATTAGACATGAAAACGATAAATTAAGACAAAAATTTAAATTTCTATTCCTGATCAACCCTACAAAGCTTTCTAAGCCACAGTGTTAGGAGACGTAATGTATTCATGAGTTGGATTGTCCTTTTCACCTCCAAGTGTCGCCGTACAATGAACCTTAACTTTATCAGTAAACGTCATCAGCTCAACCAGTGTGCATCTGCTTTGTCTCGTCGGGAAAACAATCATTATTTTCTGTCAAATATTGAAATTTCTTTCATCTGCTTTGGTTCACTCTCTTTCCCCTTGTCAATTTCGCAACACTCTGTACAATTAACGTTAAATGAACATATTTCAAGCATCCCTCGCCGGCTGCGGCTCGCTTTCGATTCAAATGCCTCTCCCACACAAATTCCGCAGTTTCGCAAATCATGATGATAACTTTTTCCCTCCGTTCAGTTCGGTCAGCCAATCCGAGGGGATAGATTTAAAGGGGAAGCGAAGGAGAACGGTGTGGAACGGTGATAATTCAATCAAAGTTACGCTTTCGCGCGCCAACATGTCGCAGACTGGAATATAAATGTGCTCTAATTCGACAGTGTCGCTGTCGGCGGTGGTTGGGGGAAAGGGGGAAAGTTTTAGAAAATTTGTTCCCACAATAGTTCTCCTTTATTCACTTATGTGGTACTCGCTGCTTGGTTTCCCAGCGGGGAGTGCAAGGGAGGTGGGTTAGTAATCTAATTCTACACGACCAGTTCTAATCAACTCTAAGCGCACACTATGTAAAACCACCACCACCCGGAGCCAACTATTGTTACACTTTAGCCGACCGTGCGTACACGTACCAGACCCGACGTGAACACCGAAAACAGCATCCCAGTTTGCTCGGAAATTGTGTCCCGCTGTCTACATTTGGTGCTGACGGCAATTGCTACAATCATTTCTGCCCAAAAAACGACCGAAAGCTAGCACCGGGCGTCTCCATTTTAGGCACGGTTTTGCCACGCGATACAACCCACCTACTCCGCACAATGGACACGACACAATGCAACCAGCTAGTGGTCGCCATCCTGGTACCGCGATCAGGCCGAACCGTATACTCCCCGGATCCAGTAGGGACGGTAATTTATGAAAATTTATGTTAATAAACATAATAAATCCAGCCGCACACGGACGCCTCTACCGGGCTCCGGGTTTAACCGGAATGCTCAACAGGGATGTGTGCAATATTTCGCATGAAAAATGGATGGCTCTCACCCGTGCACGCTGGAATGAATGCAGAATGCGATGGATGGTAACGGGTCACCACGGGAACCGTATCAAAAATGTATGCTTAGAGACATACGTTACGGCGGTGCGTGACGGAAGGGGGTACGGTAGCATTGCATGACGAGACGAGATGTTTGATTGCGAGAACAATCACACGTACGATGATGCTGTTTTATAGGGCCCCGAGCAATACATAGCTGATTTACTTAAGAATCTTTATTTGGAAAATAATAATCATTTCAATATGCTTGTGCCACAAGCTGGGATCGGTGAAGCGAACAGCTCCCCGAAGCCGATCCACCGCGTGTAAAAACACCTCCACACCAGCGTTGAAATGAAAACATCGCCGCTCGCTTAAACAACCAGTGATACTACTCGATGTGGTTCGGTCGCCCTAAACCAATCCCGAATGCGAGTGCCGTTGTGGTTTCGGAAAATTAGCATAATTTAGGAACCTCGCACTCGTGTGTTGAGCGGCCGCTAAAGCCGGGAATACCCACCGTTTGCCTGCTGTTTCACTGAGCCAACTTTAAAATTAACTAGCTCCGCATGGGCACCCTGCACCTCACAGGCCCGGGGTCAAAATCAGGGTGAGGGTTGCTAGGGTTGCCAACCTTGCAATTCAAAAACACCCGGGTGCCACAAGTGCTGAGGGTAAATTGCAGCACGTAGGGGTGGAAGGGTTTTCAACACGTATATCTTCTCGCCTATAACGCTAGGCCGTGAGGCGAACGTGCGTTACTCATTCAACCGCAGGCTCGGTAAGGGCTTTGAAGACTTTCCTCCTGTTGTTGCGTGTTTAGCGAAAGCTAATTATCATACATTTGCAACACCTCGTGGCGGATGCGTGCGATTAAGGATGGTATCATCTACGGCAGTGCTGGGCTATATTTAAGTTAATTAAAGCGACACTTCCGGTGTAATAATGGATTTTTTTTCCTTTCTCTCTTTCTCTCCCTCTCGTGCCTCTTCCAATTACAGCGACCGGTATACGATACAAGATCTCGAGCGGTAACATAGGAAATGTGTTTGCAATACGCAACACGACCGGCGCCCTCTACGTAGCCAAGGCGTTGGATTACGAGAAGATCAAAAAGGTAAGAATACCCCTGCTCCCTGTGCAAGGTTTAGGGCTGCCCTCGGTTTAAACCCGGACCTGCGCCACCTCCCGGGAAGGAAAACATCTGTAAAGCTTAACGTTTCTGCTTTCTTTCTCCCTAAACGCTCATCCTACTGCCCTAGTACGAGCTACGGTTGACGGCATCGGATAATTTTAAGGAGAACTACACCACCGTTCTGATCAACGTACGAGATGTAAACGACAATCCGCCGGTGTTTGAGAAATCGTCATATCGCACACAAATCACCGAAGAGGACGATCGGGGCCTACCGAAGCGCGTGCTGCGGGTAAGTACAAGCGGCCACTGAGAGTAAATCCCCGTTTCCGATTCATTTGTTCGGTCGAGAAACGAATTGATCCTGGGAGGCAACTTATTTCGAGCGGAAATGGCAGTGGGAGATCTTTTCTGCCCGCCACCGAACTGTATTGTTGCAAACGCATTGATCCATCGGGATTGGTGCCATCGTTCCGATATCCTGGTCTTTCAACAAAATAAAGCCAGCACACGCACCTGATTTAAAAGCTACCATTCGGCGATGCTCCGTTCGGTTTCGGTTGCAAACGATGCAAAGGCTTAACGACGGTCCATCACCTCCGAGGTACGGCTGAGTCGGACATAATACCCTCCAGAAATCTAACTATCCGTATGGTGTCACCGGTTCCAACGACCTTCCCCGGTTCAGCGTACGAACCGAGGCTCCGCTGGGAGTGATGAAAATGAACCTGATTCTGGATTGGCTGTCCTTCTGAGAAATTTTTAACGAGGGTCAGAGCGTCTGATTAAGCCCGGGTTGCAAAATATGACCACTCAGGACGATGACAAAAGGTGCTGGGAAAATGTTGGTGCGTGTGAGCAACGAACTGCTCAAGCCGCTTGTTAGCAAATGGCTGTGCGACGGGTGCTTTTTTCCCATTCGTAAGGGTGCACGCGCGGGTGTTAACTACCCTTTTAGGCTGGACAAAATGTTTCACAATTCACAGGGCCGTAGGTGAATGGCGTGTGTGAGTGTATTAAAAAATATACAAAGAAAATAAATCAAACGAGATATCCGTTTTTCGCACGCTCTTCTGGGAGTTTATCCGGAATTAGATCAATTTCAACTGATTGAGTAGGAACAGATAAAAGCACGGTTGGGACGAGAAAGTTAAAAACAACGCTTGCATTGTGTGCCTAATTGACCACGGGACGAGAAAGCAGCCCAACCTGCCTGGGGTTGTAATTTCGAAAAGTCATTAGCACTAGATAGTACGGCCGGTGTCTGATCCAAGCGTAATAACTTATACACGATCGGCAGGACGGCATATCGGCAATAACAAATCGGATCAGCAAATGTTTTGGGACCATTATAAGAGCCACCATTGAAATAGGGCTGCTCCCGTTCCAATGGAGCTTCTAATTACGTATTCGGACCGATATTTACCCTCCCGGTTATCATTGCTATTTTGGTATTTCAATCCGCAGCAAACTAGTGCACATTCGTAAAGATTGTTTACCAATTAATAATTCAGTTAAAAAGTGACAATCCACTGGTTCCCGCCCACCGAACAGCCGATCCAAACACGAATGCGTAGAGAGAGACGTGAAGATAAGCTGCAAACGATTACCCCCAGGCATCGTAAACTTTAAGCCCCCCTAGGTGGGCGGGTATGATGTCGGCCAGCGTTCCAAAGAGGAACCAAACCATGGGCTTTTTGTGTCCGGTGTGAAAATTCTGACCGGCATACAAACGCCGGCTCGCAATGGGAAATGGGCGTCAAACGAAGAAGCGCGGCAAACGGCGCCGAAGAGATCGAGAAAAATAACAATAAATGTAAAATATGTATAAGAATAATAAACATTAAAAATAATGGCCCCGGTCCGGGACGAGTCCTGGGAGAGATTCTGTGGCGTGGCAAATGGAATTCCGTGCGCCGGAGGGCCGAACACCGGAATGGTTGCCCCGCGGGTACAGTGGGCGTGCGTAGGAAACCGGAAAAACCGGAATGCCGGACCGAACCGGAGGGCCAAGTCAACCGAAAATTCCCAAATCACCGAGGCGTAATAACACTTCACCCGGCTCGTGAAGGTTCCACCACTTCCGACAGATCTCCGCACGGCCGAATGCAGGGCAGTGGAGCAGTATTTTTTTTGCAAAACAGAAAAACAAAATGGACAAAATTTAAATCCTCCGGTCTGGGGTTTCCGTTGCCTCTAGTGCATGTTGTGATCATTATAAGTAGCTGCGACAAATGCGATTGTGAAATACTGCTATGAGCAAACCCATACGAGAATCGAGGAGAGCCAAAAACCCTCAGCGTTTGTTCATGCAGGCGCAGGTGAATAAAACTAACACACGCTCGGTTGTGATGAATCTTCTTACTCCCCCACGAGAAGCACGAGCTCCTTAAATCTTTAAGCACACCTTACCA
Organism: Anopheles koliensis; assembly: GCA_000956275.1. Taxonomy (NCBI): domain Eukaryota; kingdom Metazoa; phylum Arthropoda; class Insecta; order Diptera; family Culicidae; genus Anopheles; species Anopheles koliensis. The sequence goes on from JXXB01013422.1 coordinate 6,635, forward strand.
CATTATCTTAAAGAGAAACCAACTCTTTGAAAAGCTTCTTTCGCCCATGGGTGGGGACTCGTAGGGGAATGCATGAAAGTTTTAAATTAATAAATGTTAATTATCTTTCTTAACCCGCACTGGGACTGCTAACTTTGCGGTCGTCGGTAATAAAAAATGGATGCAGCAAATGAGTTGATGAGGTTTTCGAGACGTCCACCAAAGCGGTAGGAACGAATTGGCAGGTCAAACACACTCCCTCTGCTGCGTATGCAATAAAAATATCTTTACATCCATCACAGAGTATTGAAAGCGTCACTAAGAACCTTGAGCAGTAGTTTTAACCTGCACGTTAGCGAAGTTTTCCAATTATGCGATGCAATTGAGATCCGGTAAATCGTCCTAATGAATTGCATTGCGAGTAGCGCCAAGCTAGAGGATTAAAGGAAACAAGAATAACACCATTACGAGTCGTTTCCCATTCGATATCCAATATCGCACGATTCAGCTGATTGTTCGTAATGCTCTTAAAATTCATTGAAAATAACATTCATTTCCCATTACAATCAAATGCAATTTGCACCTTCGTCACCATACCAGCCGCCATCATCCACCATTCATTTGATTGCCATTTGCACTTGGCAAGTGCAAGCGCAACGGAAGCCAATCGATTCTGTCCCTCTTCAATATTCGTCCGGTTTACACAACCGTCACCATCGTCAGCAAGACGGAACAAGTGGAAGGGGGTGATTTGCAAGCAGTATTTCCCATTATCAATCAGCTACTCGAAAACAAATACTGTTTCCGGCGTGCTCAGGAAACGATTGAATACATCGACCGTTTCCCGCACCCGTTAACGCATCCTGCACACACTTCCGCGTGCGGAATGCCGCTTACAAACGATGCCGCCCCCTTTTCGGGCTTTAATTAACTTGCCGCATGCAATGCGCCCCGTGACGGTGTTAGATAAAGTGCCCGGCGAGGGTAAGGGCGTGCTCGGAACGATAAATATGAAAAACGATTTCCCCCAACAAGATGACTTTGCCGAGCAAAAGCGTGAGTCTGAGTGTATGTGTATTTCAGGCAAATCCCAATCACCAGCTCGTGCACTACGATAAACCATAAGGATGAGGTTTTCCCTGCCTTCCTCGCTGTGAGCTTCTCCAGCCCCACGAGGAGACGTCGTAGTGCATGGGAAAATATTTTCCCTCCTACTGCCTACGATTTTTGTTCCACGCAGCAGTGCAGTTTGCGGCACCAGAGGAAAGTGTGAACAATTCGTGCACACATTCTTCTTTTAGGCAACAGAAGACGATAATTCATTGGACGGTATAAATCTCCCTATCTAGCTATAGCCAGATCTACTCGCTGCTCCCACGCTCGCACGCTTTGGAAATCCCTCCAGTGGGAAAAAATTCCTCCACTTCAACCGCGGCCCCTCCCCACCACTCCTTAAAACGCAACGGACAGCTACCCGACTTTCGTCGTCCTTCCAGGAAGCTTAGCACGTGCTCTGAGGATTGGAATTTTCGAGGGTTTGCTTCATTGCGATGCAACGGTGGGATTAACGGGTTGAAGTAGTTTTATGTAGCCACTTTCCTTAATATATTCCACGTCATAAATAACACTCGCTCGTTCGGAAACTTTCACCCGTACATCCGTGCGCAGCGGTGGAGGGCCACTATTAGCAAAACCACAGCAATTATAGAAAGTTGTGTAAAGCGGGTGGCTTGATTAGCCTTGGAATTTAGGTACGCTTAAAGCGTTTTTTTTATCAGGTGAATCAATTTGCTGTATTATGCTTCATTACGTAATGATGTTTTCGAGTGGCTATTTTTTAATCCAACACCATTGATTGCTTTATGGTAAATTAAAAGTGGGTAGCTCGTAGTTCAGATTACTGAGAGTTCAATTTAAAATACTTGAGAAGTAATCGATTGTATACACTGTAGGACTGTATTCTCTTTTCACGAAGTTCTATATGGATATGGATAAATTCCATTTTCCGGTTGTAGTTTGAGTTTCCCAAAACATTTGCGTGTGTCCTTTAAAACGTGTTTGGTCAGCAAATTCGTGTAGAATTTAAAAGGAACAATATATTTCCTTTTACTACCGCTCACTATATCGCGGAAGCCTTCATCAACCCAACTCTTCAATTTTAAATTCACTTTAGCTTTGCTCTTTGCGTTCTTTAGACCGCCTTGTAAGCATTTCATGGTGGACATTTTCTTGAATCGATCTTTTGCAGACAATGAATAATTTATTCCAACTTTACGCTCTAACTCCCCTTCCATTCCACTCGCCTGCTAACCGGTTGACCAACGAATCTAACCGCACGGAAAGAATGTCCAAAGCCACTATCATGAATTCTACCCATCGCTGTGGAAAGTGTGGAACGAAAATAAATACCCTCGGTCCAACATCTCCGCCCAGCGTCCGAGGATTCCAATTCTTGTGCAATTTCGTGCAACCTCAGCCCGAAAACTTTCCATTCTCGACCTCGGCCGTGGGTAGGGGAGGCTTTTCCGGATGGGTGAAACCAGTTGCCCCACACCCGACCGCATCGTGCGGCACAAGGGAAAAGTTTTGCGTACACTCAATTTTCGGCCTAGCTTGACCAGAACTACGGCGGTGCTGCATCTCTTCGCCTGAAAAGGGGCACTCCCGGAGCGGACGGAGCAGTTTGGTTTGGTTTTTCGTGACGTTTTATCTTCGCCCAGCAGTGAGACAGTTCGCCGTCACGTTCGCTTTGCACGTCATTGGGGCGTTGATATTAATCTGTACCGAAGGGAAACCATCGTCGTGTTGCCTCGAGGGCGAGAGGGGAAGAGAGGGGGTAAGGCGATGTCTTAACGTCGTCTTCCGGTTTTGGTTCGGAAAACTGGGACGACAGCCCTACAACCAACTCCATTTTCGCAGCTCCAGCGGCGGTCACTGGCCACGAAACATCCTGAAAAACCATACGAATCAACGTTCCCACAATCGTTGCTGCGTCCTTCCCTTCCCCACCGTGCCGGTCGCCCCGTGGGGCGGTGGTTTTACGGAGGACAAACCGGTGACACAATTTCCGGTTCTTTCATTTACCGATATGGCTAATGAAAGAAACATTCGGCTCTCGGGACCACTCCGTGGTTCGACCACAAGCGCTGCCTGCCATCACCGCTTTCCCACCGCTTCGCTCCGATGTTTTACCGACCATTTCGGTGAAATTGGAACCACCAAGAGCCGTCTAGGTTACGATGCCGGTTGAAAAAAGGCGCAAAAAAGCGCAATTTGATAAGATTCGTTTCGCTTTTATTTCGGCCCTTTTTCCGGTCGGTTTTCTAGGTTCACTCCTTCCACCACTCACACTGGACACACTTGACCATTTGCGAATGTTGGGCGCGTTTGTTCGATTGTGCGGAGTGTCTCTCTCTCTCTCAAAATAAAATCCCTCTCCATCTCCGATATCACATCTTAACTGCGGTGTGAGCAGATAGTAAAGATAACTCGTACCTACTACGGTTGACGGTAATGGTTATTGTCAGGTTCGGACGGTGAAGGAGAACTTAACCATCCTCGACTTAACGAGCAGCCTCGGAATGGCTTGCTAATGTGTGCCACGATAGGTAAACTTTCCACCTGCCCAGTCAATACACGTATCCGCAGCACAGGTGAACATTAGTATTGACAATTTGGGTTTGATTATAAGCATTACGTGTAATTATCGTAATGAATGGACACTTTTCAGTATGGATCGATTATGAAAATGTTCACAAGGTGAGAGTTGATTGCTGATAAAGTTTCCTTATAGATACAGACAAGCGGATGATGATTGGAATGTTCCTATTGCTTCTATTCATTTCGTCAAACTTAACATGATTTGCTAGTTAATTTGGTTAAAATTTAAAAGAAACCATTATTATATATTTTAAAGAACTGTTCATCAGGGTGAATTATTGTTTACCTTCTAATTTACGATTCCACGTATTGTTTTGAAATGTGTCAGTAGTTGATAGTTGATGATATTGTCGACATTCTTGGACATTCTTGGATTGTTGGAGTAATTCAAGAGAACTGTAAAGACGCAATCTTTGAGCTAT
>JXXB01013452.1:0-18765 GCA_000956275.1 Anopheles koliensis
TCTCTCTCTCTCTCTCTCTCTCACTTTCTCACTGTTACTCCTGAATTGTTAATCCATTCCCGGTCATTCTAAACACAGCAATCGAAACAGTCACATAACAGTCGCAAACAAGAATAAGGCACAAGAGACTGCACCGGAAATAATGCATTGTACGTTTTCCTCACAAACAGAAAGGTATCGTTTCAAGCGTGTCTGAAGCATCATTTTCATACCGTATCTGAAGCATCATTTTCATGGCTTTTCTGTTGGTGCGATGATGTCGTTTGTGACAAGCTCGCTAATTAGTTTTCCTTTCGCATGCAAACATTCGCGTTCTTATGTTTGAATGCGTTTCTGATGATTGCATGCATTATATTGATACATTTAAGTTATGTTGAAGGCATGATTTGTTCAATGCTGTGAATGTGCATTACTCCGCAATCGTGATCTCAGTTACTTCAATTTCCAAATAACGCTAGCATGTAAGTGTGGAGCAATGTTTAAAATTGTTAAGCTATACTTTTAAATTTTATTTCAGTATTATACCAACTTCGGGTTCAACGATGTTTTAACGATATTAAGATATTTTAAACGCTGAACCACATCTGCCATAGTTATATAATTAAGTTAGCCGCATTGATGAACCAAAACACGAACGATAAGCCTGTCAGATAGATATTGTTGGTTTACATCCTGTTATGGAATACCTTCGTAATGCATCATGCCGATTTTATATACCTGACAGCTGCGCTACCAGAAGTCCTAAAATGTGCGATGGAAGAATTATGGTACTTTGAAACACACTTTGAGCAGCATAATTGAGAACTGTTTGCATAATAAATCATTGAAGCGATTACGACATCCTATCCTCGTGCCTTGCTATGCGATTTACTGTGATCCAGATTTCTCCCGCTTTGCTGCTCAGTAAAAAAAATATAAAACACTCTAACAAGTATAGGAAGGCAAAAATATGGGCCTATTTGCGCCCAAAATATATTGAGAATAGCGTTTTGCTCATTGTAATATTGACGAATAGTATTTTACACATTAAAAGATTCTCATTACTGATTTTACATGGATGTGATGCTAATCCTACAAAATTAAACCATTATGCACAGAAAAATATTGCTAGTACACTGTAACCTGCCACAAAAAAACAACAGACACCTGTAACGTCTAACTTCGTAAGTAGCTTACCTTAGCAAAATGATTTATAGCCTTGCATTCGTATGCAATAAATTCCATGCACATTATTCGCGTGGGTAATACATTTCATCATCATGTCAGTTTATGTGTGTTAAAAAGTTATGCATTGTTCGTTAGTGTTCATTTTACTTGCCCTTTTAAACCACTATGATTCGCTCTGCAGCCTTTCCATTTGAGTTTTATATTTAACATATATTTTACTTTATTTTGTCATACGCTCCAGCGACAAGCGCTGGTCATCTCGAATTGGGGTGATCTTGTTTTATTCAAATAGAAATTAGGTTTTCCTGTTTCACCTGTTTACTTTTCCCATTAAGTTAGAGCCATTGCAGGCATTGTTTGGTGTTGATAATTCATACTTATTTGCCTTTGTAATGGAAAATAGCGCAACACTCAAAAATATTCCAAATCTTTCATCGGAAATTTTGCAAAATCCTTCATCTTTTCGTTTCCAAGGATTAGTCATACACGATCAAACGAACCAAAAATTGTTAAAAGGAAAGCAACAATCGAATAAATTGACTAAAATTAACCGGTCAATTACACAAATCAAATCGACCGCCCTTATTTTGTTCGATCTGTCTCAGTGCTTTCCACAAGAGACTTCTAAAAGCCGGTAGTTCATCTGACTGATTTTTTTTATCGATAAGTTGAAGAGTCAACTAACGAGCTTGGGATGGAATCTGAAGTTTTGAAGGGGAGACCTGCTCAAATCTGCATGTTGATATCGCAGGCAGAGATTTCACCAATCATCCACCATTTGCCTAGATAGATAAAAGGACGGAGTTAAATCGATGATGCAATCGAATGAAGCAACCAAATTGAGCTGAAAACTTAAACGGAAACAAATCGCAATTTATAAGCAATACCACAATACTTCAAACAGGAGTCAGAGTCATCGGTAATGATAAAGGATGTATTGCAGCTAACGTATTTTATAAAAAATTCTTACTACAAAAAATGAAAGTAGAACGCTTAACTTTAGTGGTTGAAAATATCACGGTTTAAATGCTCCGATTACAATCAGACACGGTAAGCTGAATATATTCGATACAAATGTATAGTTTAGTATAGTTATGTATAGTTACAAATGTAATTTATAGTTTAAATCAGCAACGTTAATGAAAACGTTCACGTCATTAGGTCTATAGATGTCGTCATTAAAACCAGTAACTTCAATGAAAATAGAAAAAAGTCTTCTTTCATGTCATTATCATTTTCACATAGAAAACGCATTCAACAATGGAAGAGATAGATTAAATAGATATTTATATAATGTTGGTTCAGACACAAAATAAATTAAGTAATAGATATGATTAAACCAAAGAAATGGGAAATTCGAAAGTATAGCCGACAGTAACCAAGAGCAGATAATGTTTCGAAGCTAAAAATAAGTTCTGGTGCTAGTATTAACAATCTATTTTAGTATGCAATGCATATAATCCCAAAACATTTATTTAGTAGATTCCTCCCGGTATCACACCGGCCATCTTGCGACGATAAATCCACTAGAGGCGGACAATATACTAAACAAGACGACTGCGTCGCTCGGCATAGTACACATTTTAACCATGAGTTTTGTTGAGCAAGAGGTATTCTTGTCCATACTAAGATCTCTAACGAATCACAGTTCTTGCTAAGATCCCCAACGGATTGTCTTGTTTTACGCCTAGAAATGCTCTCATAAGGTTTTTTTTTCTAAACTGTAAACTAACAGCACCAAGCTTTCGTCCCATCGTGATGCTCGCACTACATGCTAAATGTGCTGGTTTCGATATAATTATGATAAACTTGGCAATCTTTCGATGTTCTTCATTTTCTTTCCTAACGATAATCCCCATTCCTCGTGCAGAATCGTATCGACATAAGACCAAGAGACGAAGCTTTTAGCAATAATGAAGATTAATTAAAAAGCCATCGAAGGGAAGTTGTTATCACAATACGACCTGGAGAACTTAGGATAGTGCATGAAGATGGGAAAACCATAAGATTTGGTATGAAATGTGTTCGTACAATGCATTCTATGTACACGGTAATTGTATCATCATCAAATGTTCGAATTATCAAATTGTTTAGACCACACCCTTCACTAAATTTGACAGTTTTTCGTAATCATTGCTACATTGTAATGCAACTATTAATTCTTATCACACTTATATGGTACTGTTTCATATTTCGACGCATATTGTCCAAAAGACATATTTATTCCGTTTAACCCATATGGTACTGGTGCTAACCTGCGAAGAATGATTCACAAATCATTCATAAAATCCATGAACAATAACAAAATTACCAGAGTGGATTGATTGTGAGCAGTACCCACCATATATTTGCATACGTGCATTTATTGATTATGTTTTTTGAAGAAAACATGACAACCGTTTATCATTGTCATTCCAAGTAATTAATCTGCATTCTGTGAGCAAAATCAATCTTCGTCATAAAATTTTGGTAGATAGGAAAAGCAGAAATAGCTTATACCCGAAATTCGAGTTTGAGTTGTTCAGAAAACTGAAAACCCAAACTGATGATACCTTCATATCGCAAGATAACGCTGATCGTTGCGTGCACGATTTATGCAAGAAGTCATTTGTCAAATTGATGGAGAAAACGTTTGAGCTATTGCTATCAGTATTTTAGCACGTATGAATCTGTGCGGTGTCAAAAGCAAATTAACGAACATTGATTTTACGTGAAATCTTTCGTTGCAGTATACAATGAAGCATCAGCAGTAACAAGTCTCTACATTTCATTGTTAAACATTTAGTTTCGACTTCTTAAGAGTAAGTCATCCTAATTTGACTGAATTTGTTTCATGGATTCTTTTTCTACACATACGCTCAATCACATGTTAGCCTATTGTGCAGTAACTTTATGGGTAAATTGTTTATTAATTGCATATCACTCTAGTACATGATGAAAACATACATCACGAAGACAATATTATGTATAGAAGAGAACATTATGCAGCATTTAAGCTGCGGTAATCGTAGTGTTGTAAAAGTGCATAATTTAAATCATTAAATATGTTTACCAACTCAGAATGTATATTTATACCAATATTTTCAGTGAATATGTGTACCCTTGGAAATTATTATAAACCTTTTAATGAACCATATCATGAACCATTATTCCAAATATGAACCATCATTATACACCAATAAACCATTTGGCGCTCCTTTTTCTCGTATAACGACCAATTATACACCACTTATCTTCGTTTGTCAAATCTGTCATGTCGAAGATATTGCAAATATCCACAACCGGTCAGTTCGATGCAACGAGAGCTGTAATAAATCTCGGCATGAGCTTTAATAGCATGCTGCAATGCTTAACGTCCTGTAGCAAACAATAGAACACGAATGATAAAGGTGCCGGATCGAAGGTGAATACGAGAAAATAAAGATCACTGTTTAAATTATTTAAGCTTGTCGATTCACCAGGATCATTTGGTAAAAAGCAATACTCCATAGCACTGCCAGCTAAGGAATAACAACAAGCTTAAAACACATACCCCCGCACAATCAGACCGCAAGCTTAGATACTAAGACATTTCTTACCGCCAAATAGTATTGGATGGCACAGTGGATGGTTATAAAAATTCACCGTTAAATAATGCATGACCAATTCCATTTGGTATTTTTCTCTCCGCATTGCACAAGCTTTTACAAGCGAATCCATACATAGAAAATTCCTTCGACCGCCGGCCACCTCTAGAGCAATACCCACAAGGGGCTCACCATTTCTTTTGTCTATTATGATTATACACATATACCCGCCCGACCAATCGAAAAAGTGGTTGATCCTGGGTGGACCTTTGCAAAAGCCTGATGCTTCCACCTGAGGGGTGGCGCAGCTTAGCCGAAAGGCTCATGATTTTATTTTATTTTAGACTTTTATTACTCTTATTACTGCCTGTTTTGCTCACATTACATCATGTGTGGCTTCCATATCATACTGCGAAAGATACGACCCGGTCGGCAGCATCTCTGACTATCATCCACGCCAATCCAAAGACGCTACTGTGGTAAAAATGTAGTGGTCAATTAGATTTATTGAAATCTTTTACATTATTTATTGAGCCAGCTGCTCTGTAAATCAGAACGCCTTTCTCTCTGGCCGGGCACAATCAGGAAGGAGTAATATATTCCGCTGACCTCCCTTATTCCATCGTGAATTCGATTATGATTGCAACATTGCTCGGTGACCGGCGAACTCGGATCGTGATGCCTTTCCGATACGTTCTTATTTTACGACCGTAGTGCTTTGCTTTGGTGACCCCAACAGGTGTAACAACCGTACGCTGTGCCATAAATAACGCGGCTGTACATTTACTTTCTCCGTGGGCCGTGGGTGGCCAGGAGTAACTTTCTTTACAAGCTTAGCATTAATACTGTTTTCGTCAATTCCGCGATTCCAAAGGCTCGCATCAACTCAATTTGGCATTCGACAGTGACGACGTTGCTCAATAATGCATGATTTTTTATACTATTTTTCTTACATTTAGCAGAAGAATTTATAATGGTAGTCCACTTAAATCGTACAGAGCATTTGATAAAATACCAAAATTTCCACGATTTTCCCGACTTCGCTACAAAATATTCATATTGACATAACTTGTAATGAATAACTTTTTGCGTAACATTGAATTGACCAATATTTTCAAATTTGTGTGATGTTTCCCGTGAATCCATTTTATTTAAAATATTGTTTTAATGTAATCGTATCAAATCTATTAAAAAAGATTAACATCATCCTCTCCATATTCTGTTTGTTGCAAAGTAACATACTAGTAATAAACACCAACCAAAATATTAGACTACGCATTTTTTAGCCTTTTTAGTACAGTTGTTATAACGTTGAGCAATATTTAATGTGCCATCAGACCCACTCTAAGCTATCAGAACCGATGCCACTGAAAACAACGGAATCGTATGTAGGGGCCTAAGGGGCGGCCAGTTGTAAAAACGGTGAAACTCATAAAGTAACGGTATCACATTTTTTATGCATTACCAGAGGCTGCATGCATGAATGGACAAATGTATCATCCACAAGTTGTGAATCACAAGAAATTATTCATTGCTCCCTCCTTTCAAATGTCATAACCAGCGGCTGGGTAGTTATCCTTCTTTACATACCATTTGCAGGCCTTCCGTGAATATTTCTTGATAATTCAAAAATTTTACATTTGTCTCATGTTCTCCGTACACTAACGATGTATGGTAATGGTGTTGCTGTAAAATAATGCTCCATTCATAGATTGGATACTGTCGGTGGCCGGACCTACTTAAAAGGATAAAAAGTGTAACGCAACAAATCTCCAACGCGACAAACAATACACAATCGCAAAAACAATCAGCTGCTCACAATAAGGGTAAACGTTTGCGTTCGGGGCAGAAAACACTTCACAATCTCTAGTTCATGGCATGTAATCATTAAAATTTCAATTTTTCTGACAGTTTCTCCGTCTACAAGTGCTTGCTGTTGACTTTCATCTAAATAATATGCACGCAATAAAACGCTATGACATGTACGCAACAGCACATAACGTTTTCTTTTCTTTTACGTCAATTCAATTATTATTATTGTTCAATATCCTACTCTGTAAGGCCTGTTATGTTTCCGGTTTCCTTCACTTACGCTTACCATCAATGCTTCTCGCTTTAATCATCCCGAACCGCGATCAAATATTAATCAATAAATATATTAACTAAAAGTAAAATAACAAAAGCAAAATAAAATAAGACAATATGCGAACGATGATCTTATAAATATCAACCAACATTGTTGAAAACAATAAAGAAAACGATGTGGAAGCAAAATAACTGTTAAAAAATTGCATATAAAATCGTATATTTGTAAAAACTACTTGTATTTTAACATTTTTTGCAAGCATACCGTAACGAACCTAACGATATAAAGTAATTTTAAATAATCAAATTCAAACACCTATCCAAAGTATATTACTATTTGCACAAAATAGAACGATCAGTGACAAAAATGATCCTCAAAATTTATAAAAACGTATAACAAACAAATTTTGTTTCCCAGTTTTTTTTTCTTTTGAAGAGAGTGCTTTTCTTGTTTGGTAAAATGATAAATTATGCAATAATGATAAATTATAGTGCACCTAAAGGTTGAATGTTGTTGCCGCTAAAATTCGCAAATATCTTCTATCAAAAATTTATTGTAGGACTAATTGTATCAGGTTATCAGGTAACAGTACCATATTTTGGCTCCATCTTGACATCACCTCATAATATTTGGCTGAAATCTGCTGAGAACCTTTTTTAGTACTAAGATTTTAACATATTCCTTAAATAATTGATTAGATTAAACATGTTGTTAATATTGAACTCAATCGTTCCGCACAACAATCGAGGTTTTAAAAATATGGTATATGATATAAATATGATATCTAAAAAATATGATATGGTAATTTAAATGTATGTATTTGCAGTTTTATTTTTATTTACAATTATATACAAATTTATTTATATTCCATTCATCAAGTAGGAAAGTACCAAACATTGATCTAAGCCCCACACATGATTAGCCAAACGTAGACTTTCGGCAATCGTTTTCTACATGAAAGAGCTACAGCAAACTACTGCTTTAGTCGATTGACGACTGGGAAGAATCTTTGATTCAAGTGTCCGAAGAAAGCCGAAGGTGCTTGGACCTTTTAAGAAAACGGCAACGAGAGTGCTAATGTTTTATTCACCAATTTTAAGAACACAGCAAAACAGCTCATAAATATCGTATCAAACGTTTGCCCGGTCAAGCGAAAATCTACAAAGCGTGAATACTTAATAAGGCTTCTGCACCATGCATATGTTTCCCGTCCCGTACACGACGAAAGCGCCGACAGCGGGACATTGGCGACAATGGTTCGGCAAAGGCAACGAATGCGGAATTGAATTGCGATTGCGGTATGCAGCATCTTCTTGTACGAAAATTTAGCAACTGGTGACCACTGCATTGCTGGATGACTTTCAATTGAAGCATTTCTTGCCAAAAGTCACCACTCAGATACTGCATACGAAATTACTCGCCGAACGCTGTGAGTATCGTATACAGACCTAAGCAATCAATGTGTAATATCATGGAGAATATGTTTTTAAATGAAATTGTGGTATGTGTGTCATAACTATTGAACTAAGTTTAGTCTTATTAGTTATAGCAGAGTGAATGAAACAATTATCCTTCAAGAAACACAGATAAAGTTGATTGATATTAGATATAGTTGATTTATAGTAGATATCACTGTACAATCAATCGATCAAACATTTCTTAAACCATTGCATTCTTTTTCAATACCAACTCATATAGTTTATAGATAAAATTAGTGATCAAAAATAGAAATAGTAAAATGAGTTAAAATAGTTTAACGTATGACCTCTAAAGTTGTATTAAAAATTCAGTAATTGAAGCAATACGACTAAAAATATTCACTGATAAATGAAACAAACAATTAGTTGCAGCATACCATCTAGTTAAAACACTCATTTGACACTCTTTGAACAAACGTTTTCAAAGACTCTGAGGTTGTAAAGACAGTTATTTTATTTTAACGCGAATTTAACTCTCGCAACAAGTCATGAAATAGCGTTTCATGTAACACAGCTGGAAAACTCCTTTTTGAAGAATCACAAAAAGTTTAATTTTCAATATATTTTCCTGATAAGCCAACATATATACCTGTAGATTCAGCCGAAAACGCTTCTACACTTGAATTAACTCTAACAAATAAACTCATACCTTTCACTCAATTAAAAACTATAGCCGCCCTAACGTCGTATCACTAGCCAGTTTCTTTTAAGTTAACTAATTCATCTGAAAACATGTTACCTTATATAAGCATTCCCGACTGCAGTAAAACTGATTAGAATCAAATTCAAAATAAAATCAATAACTTCGTGTCAATGACCCTTATACACGTAAACAACATCAATACATCTGCACAAATAATGCCATGCTTGATTAATTATGCCATAGTTCATAATTAAACAACATCTTAGAAACAAATACAGGAAGGGATGGCAAAGACATAGATTATACCCCAACTATAAAAGCATGTATCTTAAACAAAACACTCGAATTTCTACATGATCTATCACGCTAAACAATCTAAAAACCAATCAAATAACTACAATAAGCAACAATCAAATACCTTAATAAGCTTACACTAGGAGAAGGTGTAAGCAACACATTATCCTAGTAAAACTATTGTTTATTTAGCATTTTTATTTAGCATATTGTTTAAATAGCAATTTTATTTAGCAATTTAAGTTTTTTTTATATAGCGTTAAATTTTACGTTGGACGGAAACTCAAACATAATTGCGATAAATCGGAATCAATCTATTTTACAAAAAAAAAACACGTGTCATCGAAAACTGCCTCAAAGTGTGACGCAATTCCTACAAGGTGTAGAACAGTAGACGCAATTCCTATTCCTATTACGTCTTCCTACATGTGGCTCCGTTGCTGACATGACCACTGATCCTGTTGATGATGTTGATAATGCTGTTGATGTTGATCCTTTTGTAGATCACCTCAGCATCGATGGTACCTTCGATCATATCTTCTTTCCTTATACTTGAGGCTTAGAGTGTATCACAAAACATCCAATCCCCGTTTGTCTATTGAGCTTCGGCAAATCAAGCCGTTCCACATTTAGCATAAAATTTTTACCACATCTACATATTCTTAGACAACACCTATATTCATGATGTGCCTTAAAACCTTCAGCAAGTACTACCGAACTATGGCCTCTGGCGAATGTTTCAATGGTACTCAACATGAAAATACAATCTTCATGTGACAGCCTAGATGACACATACTAGTTGGTATAAGTAACCCTTGCTATACCTGGCGCTACTATTCCTTCTGCTATTCCTATCATTAAAATGAGTATCTTTCTGACGAAAACACAGCAACGCGCTGTTTATAGTCGCTAATTCAGTCGCTAATTGATAAACTAATGATAGTCACCGCCAATGCAGTCGTTTGGCGAGATAAAGCACGGATTAGAGATAACATCAATTCTCCCTTTTCGAACTTGTTGATTCAGTATCTCCTGCGACGTTTTGCTGTGGTTTCTGACTCTACGATTCGTTTCTGACTCTACGTTTTGCGGTGTTGACTAACATCTGACAATTATGTACGTTTCCAGTAAATTGAACCGGTGATATGACGCCCGGCACAACTCAAACATTTAGAAGGTTCTTGACAGTTTGCCAATTTATGTCCCATCGCACCAAATCAAATACAGTATTTTAAATAGTCTGCCTCGTTATAATTTCGTGCTATGTGATCTGGTCATAAACCAAACGAGAGTGCGTTGATGGCAATTTAATTTTCGCAACAAAATTACATTCTTGGGAGCTGCATTCAAAGCTCCTGTGATAAAGCACCCATACAAACAGTTACGATCATTACTTCTTGTTGATCCTCTAACATAGTAACTCGTCCAACACCTGGATACAGTGTCTCCAATAACGTAGTTATGTCCGTCATTGGCAGTGTCTCCAATAACGTAGATATGTCCGTCATTGGCTTAACAATCATCAGGAACCCTTTATTGCCTCATCCATTAGATTGCAACGACTGATCTTTGATGTTTTGATGAAAATGATCTCAACTATACAACTGTAAATGATTCAACTCTATAAGCAAATACGTATAGCACATTGATTAAGGTACAGAAGAATCAATCGACAGATTTCCGATTATCCTTCCGACTGATCCACCATGATGATCTCGCTGTTGTTCTTCCAATTACTGTTCTCGCTGTTGTGAACATTGATTTCGCTTCTTAAGATTTCTTTTAGATGTTTTGACTTCAATCCATTCATTTTCCGCGACTACTGCTTATTGCGATTCTTACATTTGAGCTAATTATCCAAAATTGTCACGAAATTGATACAGCTCCTGTACTAATATTTCACAAAATCTGTATCAATTGTGATTTTTCTTCATAATTTACATAAATTTTTTTAATCCCTATTTTTTCACCCCATTTGACGTTCGAACTCTGAGAACTTAGTTGCGAGTCGTTATGCATTTGCATTTGCGTTATGCAAATTGTATCAGAATTATCAAGACATTGTTCAAAATCTATTTATGCTCTTACGTTCTGCCGAAAAAATATTAAAAGAGTTACATTCAATGTAGGCATTCCGGTTAACAAGTAGCATACTTTTCACGTTAAATTGTCATTTTCATGCTCGATAAATGTCTACCACATATCAGCATCATTTAAATTGAAAAAGAAATATGCCTAGCTAGAAAAACAAACAGCATAGTAAAATTGTTTATCTTTTGTACAAATTTGTGTGCTGTCTAAATATCGATTTAAAAGATAAAAATGTGCTGTCTAAATATTGATTTAAAAGTCACAAAACCTAGCTCGCAGATAGAAATTATCATTATCTTTGCAAAACGAGGGTAGAACGAGAAATTATCATTATCTTTGAAACATTGAAACAGAGTAATATTCCAGTTTTTCATTCGACCGACCGTCAACAGGTACACTTCCCCTGCTAATAAATTCATCTAACAACACACAATATGTGTTGTAACCGGAAGTATGGCCAGCACGCGGCAACGAATGCGCGGTTAAAGCATTCTCAGCGACGTCAGGAACTTTGTGGCAGCCTAATAAATAAGCCCAAGCCGCTTGCATTCAGCGCCATGTGCTTTTGTTCTGGATATGTTTCGCCCTATGCTGTTTCGCTCGCATGTACCCACAGCACAGATGAGTACGCACCGCATGAAAGAGCATGAAAAGTCCAACTTTTTTATTTATCATGAGGAACTTCATCGGATAGGGAAACGGTTCCATGTGGAATTGGCTAAGCTAGCAGGCCGTCCAGTTTGAATCTACATGTCCGACTGTAAAGTTCTGTTTGACCTCATGAAGCCCAGCTCGATGTTTGTGCTAACGTGTTTTATTTTTATAAGCGTAATGCCCATATTTGATGCAACTCGATAACGTTAGTTCTGATATTGTTGAGTGATTGGAAGCATTCGAAAAGTGAAAGTTTTTCTGTTTTATCATACCCCGCCGCAGTGTACACGTACAGTGCAAATCAACAGGAAAATAAATAAAACTGTGGGCACCAGAGCAGAACGAACACAAATATCGCTCATTTTTCGCTCGCCACCTGCTTCAAACAGATAAATGCAGTGATCATAAATGTATTTTGCTTTACTTTGCTGAAGCTATATTCAAGGTTAACTTGTAACTGTACCCCTGCCTATTATACATCTACTTCGTTCGATTATTTTATGAGCTAACACAAGAACCAACGGTGCTATGGTAGATGTAAGTATTAAACAACGAATCAGTTCCCTACATTTATTTTTATTTAAATTCTTATTTAACAACATTTTATATCAACAATCACGCAAAAAGTTCATTTAAACAACAGCAGACAGTCTAGAACTCCCATCGGCCTCGTGCGCTGCTCGTGAGCTTGGTAACAAACAAAATCACTGGACCGAGACAACCATTGGCGCAGTAACATTCATTGTCACGCCGATGTTAAAACCTGTGTGTACCAGAACCTGACCGATGCAAAACAAGGGAACACACAATTTCTACCACCCTCTCGCTTCAGGGCATTTTGCTTTTTACATGTTAATGATCGATGCGGAATTAACCTACTGCGTTGTGTCTGTCAGTGACCCATTCGTTTCACAATTGCTTTTATTTAACCGATGATATGCTCATCTTTATCGTAAATTCGATGGTAGAAACATTTTTCTTTTCAAGTTTTTCTCCTTAACATTATATTCGTAACAGAATCCAATGACCACCGGATAATTACTATGCAGGATGGCGATGACGCTAGCCAAACATGGATTATACTCCTATTTTCTAACTGTTACACTTGGGATCGCAATCGGCCAGATCCAGGACGCTACAATTGTCCTCAGCCAAGGAACTCTTGTAGGGGTAATGCTTTCCATTTGCATGCCTTTAACATTTATTACAACAAATTTCATCAATTTCAACAGCTCAAAGTATTTCCCGAAACATCGCGTATACCGATCTACACCTACCTTGGAGTTCCGTACGCAAAACCTCCTGTCAACGAGTTACGGTTTGCTCCGCCAGTGGCGAGTGCGGGTTGGAACAGAACCCTCTACGCACGTGATTTTAAGCCAATATGTCCACAAATCGAAAATAGTAGCTATGAGGATCTAGGCGGGGAAACCCGATTTCGAGCACGTGAAACTAGTGAAGATTGTCTTTATCTCAACATATGGATTCCCGAAACAGCCATACGCTACGGTGGATTCCCAGTGCTCGTAATGATTACGGGTGAAGAAATGGCCTTCGATTGGAACATCAATCGTGCCAGTGGCCTAGACCTTGCCGCCGATGGTATCATCGTGGTAACGGTTCAGTATAGAAGCAATGTGTTAGGATGGTTATCGTTGAGCCAAAAGTATGCACCAGGAAATCTAGGGCTGTTGGATCAGCAATTAGCTCTGGTATGGATAAAGAATAATATTCAAAAATTTGGCGGGGACACTAACCGAGTGACACTTCTTGGTCACGGTACCACTGGTGGTCCAAATGTGATGATCCATATGGTGAGCCCCCGGGCAAGAGGTCTCTTTGCGCGAGCGATAATAATGTCCGGCACTGTCTTTTCTCCATATTCCGCGATAAACGTTGATAGCGAGCTGTCTGAAGAAATCGTAAAAATATTGGCCTGTAATTATGACATTGGAAGGAATGTATTAAAATGTCTGCAACAAAAAAGCGTACACGATCTTCTTCGCGCCTATGAATATGTGTATCGCAATGGAAATTACACCATAAATCTAGGGCCAATAATAGATAGTTATTTGCCATCTGATCAGCGCTACATAACCGATGATCCTCGACGATTATTTGAAACTAAAGCACTAGTGATGGAAGATATGCCAATTGTTTTCGGTATCACCAGCAACGAGGGAGGTTTCCTGCGCAGCAAATGGACTGAGTTGGCTCGACAAAGCATGGATTCGTTAAAGAAATACATCAACGATACACTTCTACCAAATGTTATTGAACAATACAATTTACACGGAGTTGGACAGGATCAGGTATAGTTGAATGGTGCACGTTTCTTCGATTTTTATTTGAAAAAATTCTTTTTTTTTTTTAATTCCAGATTAGAGAAACCATCGTTTGGAGATATTTTGATCAAATACCACAAACTGCGGCTCATCATATGCATGCTATTATTAAAGTTATATCTGAAACGCGGTATGAAATACCCTTTTACAGGACCCTTCAAGCGTACACTAGCCCTAAGCAGCAGCCGAATCTGGTGTCACTCGGAACGACACATAGTGATTTGGCGGAACATGCGGAAAATCAGATAGAATTTCGGCAGAACTCCAGCAAACTCTACGCTTATCTTTTCCACCATCCCAACTCAATGGATATGACGGGTAAAATTAACTTTTTTGGAGGCGCATCTCACTCTTCAGACTTGCCATTTTTGATGGGTCCAAGCCTATATAGAGAAATTGGGCGCAGACGGTTGTCACTGGTGGAAGATAAACTGTGCAAAAAAATACGATCACTATTTGCGGAATTCATCAAAGGCGGGTAAGTTGATAATTGCTGAATTGTGAAACATAAAAACAAAACACGTGTTTTATTCATACAGAAACCCAACTCCTGGCCGCCAATTCGACTCCTGGATGCCGTACAGTGATGCGCTAAAGTACATCAAACTGATTTCCGCGAAGCCAGAATCCTTCCATCGCAATGATCACACTTCCCTCGAGAACACGTTTGAAGATAATTTACAAGAAATTGAGGAGAAAGTCATTGGTGCAAATGATCCCGAAGAAACGCTGCCCAAAGCAAATTCCTCAAGAAACCCCTATAACCTTAACCCTGATATGCAAGCCGATCAGGAGAATACGCGAACATCTAAAAATGCTGTCTTCCTAGCGAGTTCAAGAGATTCCGAATATTTTTATTATTTGCAAAAAATGTACAGTTTCTGGGGACATTTTCTTCCTAAATTGAGTCAAATCATGAACGAAACAAATCAGGAAAAGTTGCGAAACCGTCGAATCGATCTGACACTAGAAGAAGAGCAAGATATTTTTCGCGAATCTGCGGCAGCTTCAAAGTATAAGCATGCTTTCTTCTCAATGTTAACTTTAGTTTGTATGCTTCTGGCTGTTCTATGCATGTGTGTGTATATCTTGAAGAAAAACGCTAACACTAGCTTATCTAGTATATTATGACATAAACTATTCTTCCGGTCGAGCCTCTTTGATCGGAAGAATAGACGAAAAAAACCTGATGTTAGCAGCTTAGATGACGAAGACGAGATCAACGTCACAGCGATCAGTCATCACCAGATCAAAACGACGGAACGTGTTATAAGAACCAACCCGCTGTATGGTGAAAATTTTCGCAAACTTAGCGAAACCATTAGCACTGGTACAACAGAAGGAAGTGGAGTAAGTGCGAGTAACAGAAATGTAATGGGAACATATCGATCACCGTACACTATGAAAATCGAGCGACCAGTGGCTATTTTGACGGATTTAGATGAAGAACAAGAAATATCTAACTGGCGTTATCAACTATCTGCTAACCATTTTCCTGCTAATAGCACCCCCCGGCGGCAAAGGTCACAGTCATAAGGACTTAGGATCGGATTTAATTTCCTTAACGTATGTTTAATACCGTGCAAAATATTTCACCCAAAATGGTTTAATGTCATGGAGTTGGAGTCAAATTTTTAAACACATGGATGGATTCAAAATTACATTTTACTTAGAGAATATAGCGCAGCTAATGCAGCAAATTGTATATTATACAATTCTTAATGGTACTTAATGGTACTAAGTATATCATGTATATGAAATAATTGTTAATCTTAAGAGTTATTGATTGAGCATCCAAAATAAAATAAGCAATCGATTAACTTACACCATAGTTGTACTTGGAACGCAAATAATAAATAAGAATGTTACTGTTTCCAATTTCTTTTCAGTTGACTGTCCCTGCTTTTTATTTTATGCAGCGCCAACTATATGTCAGCTTAGCAACTTCACCTTACTTTAAAACACCGAAAACATTACAACAACAAACTGACACACGTTGTTTAATGTTTCTAAGCATTTCTGTACGCAGTTAAATGAGTATTATCTCTGGTTTCAATCACTTAAATCTGTTTATTTAAATTATATGACCATCAGTTAAAAGGGGCCTTCCATTCAAGCAATGGATAGCCAGTCTATAGTCTATACTTGGAACGTTGCTTCATAATTTCCGCTTATCTCGTTTCTGTTTTTATACTTTCCTTCCTGAATCAATAAAACAAATTTTACCTGTTGTTTTTGTTTACCTTTTTTTACTCTTTCTATTCAATCTGTCAAATCATCAATTTTATGATCACTTGTTTGGTTATATTTTCTCGAAGTCCTTTAGGTAACCGGAAATGGACAGTTAGGTTACCGTTATTACACTTGCAATAACATTTACAAGCATCCCTTTACCGAACGAAATAACTTTAACCAATCCCGATGTGTGCAAGATACTGTCAGGTAAGATGTATGTCCTTAGAAGCAGCCTAATGGATTCCATATTCAACAAACGTCCATTTCACAAGTTCAACCCCATCCTAGCATGCCATCCATCAGTGTGTATTTGAAATCAAACTAGTGCGGTTCGTCGTCACGTGTTCGGTTGTTAGTTTATATTATACATTTGCCTATTTCAGCATTCCTGCAACATTACTAATAACGATCGTTTGAGAATGTTTTAAATGTTTTCTCTATTTGAAATTAGTACGTGAAGTCGCACTGTTGTATTCTGCATCTGTGCAAATCCTCGTAACCAGGTATCTAGAGAATCTTCGTGTCATTAGAAGGTTTCAACCGTATCAGGTTTGTCATGTTGTCTGGTTAAGCTACATAAAACGCCATAGATTAGAAAACCATATCTAGTTAGTTGAGCCATGTGGAGTGTCTTCGTTCTATCGTGCTTTTTCAAATGACCCAAGCTCCTCGGCAAATATGAACTTTTGTAAGTTCATCTGTACTGTATCTAGTCCTTGTTTTACTGGTTACACCTAGCTTATATTATTGTGTTTCCTTCGGTGAAATAATTATGCTGCATTTTCTGACTTCACTTCATTCTACGGCTTCATGAGTAAACAGTGAGAGAACGAAATTGAAACCTGATCAACGTTGCATGAGAGCGTTTGTCGTCGATGTTTGAATGTCCAGTACGCAGGCGCAACGATTTTTTTCTCGGACTCATTCAACGCACATGCACGCTCTCTTCACCATAGCCAGTCGTTGGTTAGGTCGTCGTTGTTTCAACGTTTCGAGTCGCGGTAAACAACGTACCGTATCGCACAAACAGCTGAGACAAAAGTAGTCCCATCGCCGAGTCCCATTGGGTAAAAATCGTCACCGGTTAGTCATGTTTCCTTCATGAGTTCAACGCAATGTATACCGGACCGTGCAGGGTGATAAAACAACGTAGTGCTTCTCGAGTGCGCTGTGTGTAAATGTGATCGGTGTTTGTGAATGGTTTAATCAATTTCAAGCAATGTACATCAATACGGCATGCAAAATGTTGTCCTGCAAACGCGTTCACAAATGAAAACTGCAGTTCGGTCAACCAATATTGAGGACTGAGGTACGCTATCCGATATTGGCCCAACCAATTCAAAGTTCCATTCGGCAAGATGAACAGCTTAGCGGGCAGAGACGAATACCGTAATAAATTTACCAAATTTCAACCATTATGTAATAGTGACGCTCGTGTCACACGAATTCGTGTTTCGCAAGAAAGCATCGATGGCAAGGTATTTGTTCTTATCAAGCACCTGTTGCTGCAAACATATCTAAAAACTGTCAAATTTGTCAGTTCTAGTTGACATTTGGCTTGATTTGTATTGAACGTTAATTGTGATTGCCGCTGAATATGGACATTTAAAAGTTATCTAATCAAACCACGCTTATTGAAACGCGATAAGAAACTCATGGATTTTGTGTTTCTTGACATGATTCCGTGGATGCATGCCCGATCTAGAACAAATATTATCCCACTCAAAATATGCCTCCTGGTTGAAATGTTAATACTTGCGATTTACTCCCAAACTACTTGTGGTTTCGATAAAAAAATAAAAACAAATTGAAGACTGCTTTAGGTGACATTTTGGAATCAATCGATAAATAAATGGCTATTTTTATCATTTATTTACCGAATTCGATGGAGATGTCCGATGTATTTCTTTTTTATTTACAAACTATGTTCCTTAGCTCGAAATCAGAGCAAAAAGTGGTATAAATGATTTTACCACCACAATGATCAAATCTGAAGCTAACGGAAACATAAACGTCTCCACAAAGACAAACAGCAACAAAAAATTGTCTAAGCACTATTGAGTGCAGTGCATCTTACAATCAAACAAGAATTTCAATAAATTACATCATGTAAAAGCGGCCCGGTGGAGTAGAGAGCGACACCGGTCACGGACACGACAGGGCCGGTACCATGATCCTATTCGGACCGTCTCCCCCTAGCGAGGAG
>JXXB01013465.1:0-10321 GCA_000956275.1 Anopheles koliensis
AGCCTGCATTGCGGAAAAGATCCACAATGAAGGAGATTTGGGAACAATGGGAACGGTGAGTTTTCAAAGGCGTCAAACGTAAAAGCTGGTTAACGTAAGCAAATGAATCTGCACATGATTGAGACGATGTGAATTCGTTTGTGTAACTGTATGGTGATAACAAACATACAGCTCTCTGTGGAATCTTATTGGAAACCTCGCTGGATATATCTTTAGCTTTTATGAATTTTTTAATAGTTGCAGCTAGATTCATTTATTTGTTATAAATTTGATGCGTCTGAATTTCAGTTAGTCAGGACACCATACTATCCTCGTACAATTAGCCAATCAACTAAACTTGTAGCACATTCTAACCACCGGTTGAATCCATCCCTAGCGTATCATCGACGGAGGACGCTTTGCGAACGATGTCGCGATGGCCTACCTGGAGGCGCTACAAATGCTGAAGCATCGTACGGATGCCGACCAGCACAAGTCCATCCAGCAGATCGTGAACATCGTCCAACTACGCACGGAATTCGGTCTGTCCATCACCTGCCAGAGCTTCAACGATCCCGCCAAGCGCGCCGGCCTCCTGCAGTCCGGCATTCGGTATATCCTTGCAAAGTTGCAGCCAAACCGGGAGCAATTTATCGACTTACTGTTCGGTGCGGTGCGTCGTCTGTCCGTCCTGCTCGGTACCAGCCTGCTGGACGCGCTGTACGAGGTGATGGTGCTGCTGCGAAACGTGCACCTCAGCAGTCTGTTGGCAGCCCATCTGACCGAAATGGCGGACCTGCGAGCCCCGGAAGCCTTCCGTTCGGTGCACCGTATCGTCTCGCTGCTGCTCGCCCAGCAAATGCAAAGCTTCATCGGAACCGATGGCGGTGGCGGAGGAGGCTCCGGGTGGATGGAGGATCCGCTCACGTTCCCGATCTGCCGTGAGCTACTGTACCAGAGCGCAACCGACTGTCCGAAGCAGATGGCGATCCGGCTGGAACTGTTGCGCTGGGTTCAGCTCGGCGTGCGCTGCTACCCGGTCGGTGTGGAGTGTGAGAGCAGCGCACGCACGATCGTTCCCGAACCCGTCTTTAGCGCACTGTACGAGCGTCTCAGCAGCGACGCCGGCACGAACATGCAAAATGGCCAGAACGGGGTGTCACTGGCGAAGGACGGCAAACGTGCATCGCTCTCGACGTTCGACGTAGTGAACGATGAGTTCGATCAGGTGTGCGTGCCGAGGAAGCGCCAGGCGCAGGATCAGGAAACAATCGTCCAGTGCGTGGGGCTCGCACTGCAGATGGTGCTGGTGCGCGTGAACAAGGAGCAGGGAAGGTCCGACACGTTCGAGCATCTGCTCAGCCTGATGGGCCGGCTGGACGAGGTCGCTGTGTCGAGTGCTTTCCAAGCCACGCTCGATAGCTTAATCCGTGCCAAGCAGTATCCACCGGCCATCAATATCGTGCACCTGCTGCGTTCGTACCAACAGTCGCTGGGGCTTCTCATTCCGGTGCCGTACGCGGAAAACCTCGCACGCAAAGCGATCAAATATATGTTGTCCCAAAAGGAACCAAACTTCAGCGGTAAGCATTATCGTATAAGTGTTTAATTATCCTTACTAGGAGTAAAGTTTACGGTGTACATGGCATAAAAATGACATAAGATTGTCATGACTGGAAGGCAAACGCCTCGATATTGTCACAAAGTCACTGTTTTAAATTAGATTTTCATATACCATACACGTACATCATTTGTGTATTTTTGCAAAAGCTAGCTTTTATAGAGTTTTGCATTCTCAAAGACGATTCGGTTGCTCTTTTCGTTGATACAGGCGCCATTATGACGCTGTACACGTGTGAAAATCGCGACGCATGCCTGGAGTACTTGCGCACCAACATGACGAACGAGTCGCAACGCGTTTCACTCCACACGATGCTCGAATTTTACTACTTTACCATCGGGCAGGAGGCGAAGGCAGTGGAGGAGCGCAACCAACGGCTGCGCTACACGCTTTTCTACGAACTGTGCAAGCTGGACCCATCGCTGAAGGCGAAGAAATCGTTCATCTTCCACTCCCAGGCGGACCTGCTGAAGGAGCTGAAGCACAAGGTGATCAACGTCGAGCTGCTGCGCAAGATGAGCGATGCGTTCAGCTGGGACTACCAGCAGATGCTGGTCTCGCAGGTCGTCACGTTCTTCGCCCAGCAGGAGCTGTCGTTCACCGTGCACACCGATCCGTACGGGCACGAGAACGTCCAGGTGCACGAAACGCCCGAAGCGATGTTGGCCCGCGTTCAACCCTACCTCGCCGAGATCGACAACGCGCTGCTGCTCTGCACCAAGCTCAGCAAGTACATGGAGCAAGCGAACAGCTACTTTTACGAGCAGTTTTTCTGCCTGTTCGACATACTCGCGCGGTACGGCGAGCCGGCGCGCGATGAAATTCTCACCTGGACCAACATGCTCACGTTCATGAAGGAGCAGCTGACGGGACGTCGCCGGCAGCGGCCGGGGCAGGCGGAACTGGAGGCGTGGACGCGCCTGCACCCGGACGGTGATATGCTGCCGGAAATCGCCAAGTATCGCTACCCGTTCACGCTGATACTTCGCCAACCGCTCAAGACGCTGCTGAAGGAGGACATTACGGTCGAGAATTACCGCAAGCTGCTGCTGCTGGTGTCGATGAAGGCGTCCGCGGAGGCACTGGACTGCAACGAGATGAACGATTACTTCTGCAAATCGGCCGTCATCAACTCGATGAACGAGTACAAGATTCAGAACCGAGAAAAGCTCCAACAACAGTCCGCGTGGCACAGACAGTCGAAGAATAAGGCCTTCCTGCAATCGGTAAGCTTCGTTTCTGTGGCACTTCTTGCTTTGCCCTTACCATTTCGTTTCCTAATGAAGTGTATACAAAATTCTGATAATTCGAAGCAACCTACGAGAAGGGAAGAAAATTTGAAAATTAATTGATCATGTTTCGAACTGTGAATGGTAATTACCAGGGATCGCTTTTTGGGTGTTTGATCGTATGATCTTCTGTGGCTATTTTTAGGTAAGGTCCGTCACAATTATTGTGGAACGAATTTAGTCGTTTTTTTAAATCATAGTAGACAACCTGAATGGGAGTATAGTCTCAGCCGAATGCAAACAAGTAAATTTCATTTAATTTTCTATCCTTTTTTGTTCGAAACACCTATCAACGTATCGGATGTGGAACATCAATAGATTTAAGCAGTGTGGACACTACACGCGAATTGGCTTTATTTTCACCCGTAAGCTGCTAAACGTGCGCCTATATTAGACTCACAAATTGAGAAGAAAAAATTGGCATTAATTTATTGGCTTTCGAATGTTTAGAAAAAAACATTTTTATCTCCATTATACAACCCATTTAACTGTTGACGTATTTTAGATCCTTCGCATCGTGGACAGTGTGCGGGATCTCTCGACCAAGCTGCACATTCTGTACTACATCACCTGCAACGCACTGGACGGTGACGATCAGGTGAACGCCGCGTACGCTTGCTACGAGTTTGCCCGCGAGCACGAATCGAGCCTGAGCGAAATAACCGAGGCGAAGGATAAGATCGAGAAAATTTACCGCAAGTATCCGGTGCTGAAGACGCAGCAACTGCTGCAGCAAAACGGTGTCACGGACGAGAAGCTGTTCCAGCTGGTGAAGAACCCGCACGAACTGATCCAGGCGCTGTACACGGACGCATGCTTCCAGAAGGTGAAGGTGAACGAGCTGGCCAGCGTCATCGGTCAGCTGTACAGTCTCGACATTGAGCCGATCCAGCTGGGGATGTTGCAGAAATGGTTGACCGCGTTCGGTGGCGCACCGGCGGTGGCGGATGCCGTCGGAAATCCGATGCTCGAGGAAACGTTGTACGATGATCACAACATCTCGGACGCGAGCCAGGAGGACGAGTCGAACGTGCACGAGTGTATGACCCGGGCGTACTACATCCTGAACAGCTGGCAGCGTTCGAAGAGTGTCGAGTTTCTGGTGGCCGAACTGAACTCCAGTCTCGACGGCTCGTACGGTGGTGCATCGGATGTCGGCAAGCAGCTGCAGATCTATCAGTGCTTCAGCAAACTCGCCGACGACAATTGCCACTCGTACCGGGAGTTCTTCACCCAACGCCGGTACATCGCCCTCAAGTGCGTTCATCTGCTGAAGACGCTCGGCATGCACACGTTCTCGGTTGCCCGGTTTGAGGAAGCCGACAAGATGGCCCTGCTCAAGCAACTGTGGCAGGTGCACGCCACCAACCCGAAGGGACTGGAGGTGCTGTCGCTCATCTGCATCGGGTACGGCATCTACATACCGCAGATCTGGAACGGCATCCTGAAGCAGATGGCCCGGCTTGGGCTGGTTTCGAATCTGCGCGCGCTAATCGACATTGTGACCGCGCATCGGCAGCTGTTCGGGCTCGATGGCTACCGGATGGCGTGGGAGACGCTCATCAAGGAACCGTTCCGCAGCGCGAACCGGGAACAGTCGCTGACCGAGGACGCACTGCTCGCCCGGTCGCTGGTCATGGTGCAGAAGTGTCCCATCTCCTTCCGGCTCAACCTGCTCGAGATCGCAAACGCATGTCTTAACGTGAATCGGACAAATATGGCCGCAGTATTGCTCGGTTTTTCCGACGAACAGCAACGGGAAGCGCTGAAAAAGGTACCTTTTTTTTTGTCTGCGTTCTACTTTTGAATTTCGGTAACTTTAAATACACACACACACACTAATGTTTCCGCATCTTTCGCAGCTCATCGCAACCGTTGAGACGGTACCGAACCTGCTCGATCAGATCCGCGAGCTGGAAGAGTTTGGGCTAGCTACGACGGTCACGAAAGCGGTTTGCCGGGAACTGGGCGAAACCAGTTAGGCCAGCCAGCTTACTTTGCATGCGATGTGTTAGTTTCGTTCATTTGCTTTACCTCACAGTTTACATTTCTTCATATTATAGTTTTAATATCAATCAACCATTTTTTTTGGTTTACGAAAGAAACAAAATATACAGCACGAAGTAATGCGATAGAATCCTGATTCAATACATTTTTATGCTTTGAACAGGTAATATGCTACTAACCTTAGCTACATATCGAACGCTGTTATATGTGTGTCAGATTGTAAAGAATCTTTCCTAGCTAATAAATCGGTTGCGATGGACTACTTTCAAAATCTGACGGAGCCTACTTGGTCGAATTGATGACGAAGGAAAAGATATTTGTGTAGACGAATGGCAGTGGCTGGTCTGGTCTAGACCAGTAGACTGATACCGAACAACCCAACCTGGTCTGGACAATCTCGTTGCGGAATCCATATGTACTGACTTAGTTAGTATTTGAATATTTGTTAGAGGTTTAGGTAATTTGTGTTGCAACGAGTTCGAAAACGAAGCCTACGATCAGAATGTTGTATAATCTCTTAAGTATCAGTTTTCGATAATTTCGTACTGCCGTTTCCGTACAACTCGGTACAATTTGCACCGTTTAATCTCAACTATTTCTTATTCAACCGAAAATCTATCGTCATCTCAGTCAATTGAAAACGGTTTAATCGGTATGGCTTTCAATTCGACACGTTAGTCTGATTTTATGGAATCGTTTAAACTGTTTTTGAATAGTTTCAAAAGCTTTTCGTTACAAATTAAAATCGAGGAATTTTGGAACACATAACCGGTGGATGTTCTTCCATATTGCGTTCAATGTATCGTGTAACTAGTGCAGTTTCTTCATAAGCTTTGTGTGGCCTTCATCCTGCTTCCACCTTCTCTTTCTTTGTTTTTACAATCAACAAGTTTTTACAATGTTTTTACAGTCGTTGTATAGACGTTTCCGTATCCAATTTGTTGTTTTGATGGTTTTGTAACAACGACAAGGAGTCACAGGCAGGGTTTATTATGTACTTCTGAAATTTTTAATAGCGTAAAAGTACATTTAGCGTAAATACATATACTATAAATTTAAACTCATTGATAATAAACAGAAAACGGTTATTTTACAAGGTTTAGACAGTAAAGATGAAATGCACATGTCAGACAAACCCAAATTGGTTTGTTCGATTCCTTGCCTCATTTGTTCGATGTGCTCCATTAGCTCCGTATGATTGTTTATGTTTATGTCTGTTGACTTGTTCAATTGCTGCCAGAGTGGTGGCTTATGCGTTAGTTTTAATTTGAAAAAAAAATGTCGAGTTTCGTGCCGGACAGTCACCTTTTGCGGGGGAATTTATTTTTCTGTTACCGTCTGAAGAAAACCGCTGCTGAAGCTCATCGTCTACTTGTTCAGGCTTACGGTGACCATGCTCTCAGCGAAACGCAGTGCCGAGACTGGTTCCGTAAGTTCCGGCGTGGTGATTTCGATTTGAGAAATGAAGAGCGGGGTCGGCCGAAAAAGAAGTTCCAAGATGCCGAGCTGCAATCATTGCTGGACAAAGCCACTGCCCTAACGCTGAAATCGATAGCTGAGACATTGAACGTGAGCCAACAGGCAGTGTCTAATCGGTTGAAAGCCATGGGACTGGCAACAAAGCTGAGCCGACGGTTGAGGAACCAATCGACCGAGGGCCTACAAGAAAACCGAAAGACAACTGGTAAAATACTGCGAACACGTTTGCCGAAACGCGATCTCAAGAAGAAAACACCTCAAAACACCGCTGCATCGCGTTAGAGCCACACAAGACCTGGTGGAGTTCGTGAAATTGGGAGCCGTTGGGCTCATGCCACTTTCTCCCAACCCATTGTGCCTGTTTGTGTCCAAGGGTTTGTGCCTTATCGTCGTGTTAAAACGTCTAACAATGAATTGCAGATAGGTTAGCGATTAAAATGGACGTATATTTTTTCTTTTGAACAATATCCCAGATAAAGTGCCAGAAAGATAAAAACTTTAATTTTTAACAAATTAAATTTGTAGCCTCATTAATAAATAAACCTGCAATACAAGCCTTGATCATTTATGTAAACCTGGTATGTTTTAAATCAACGTGATTTATGGCATTTTAATAAATGAATTTCGCTGCGATTTTAATATATGAAGAGCTCGCGAATTACTAGCACTCACCCGGAACTGAAATGGAAGGTTCAAACGAAAGCGATACACTGAAGTCTCTCCTTAGATTATAGTTAATAAGAAACAACTTTGAACTTTATTGTGACCATTTTTAATGGCAACTTCCAAACTAATTCTGTAGCATTTAAAATTTGTTTGGAGTTTCAGAATCGTTTCTATATACATGTACAACTAGGCACCTTGAGGAAGACAGTTGTTAATTTCTTTCTTAGTATTTTGTTTGTTCTTTTTTATAGCTGGAAGTTAGTTCAATGTTTTTAATTAATAAATCACTAAACTTCGCAGTAAGATCCAAATAGCTTAAGATCTTTGTTTACATTTCGTTACGTCTTAAATATATGTAACCTTTCTCCATTGAGATTGTCTCATTTTTGATTTAGTCATACGCAAACTGTAAGGCTTATAAAGGTAAGAAAATACTTTGAACATAAATCGATTATTCGACCGGGTCGCATTCGATTTCTCATTTTATTTAACCCCGTAAATTAGAAAGAGTTACTTCACGGAACATTGGAAATGTGTTACAAATACTTTTCTATTCGAACAAGCAAATGACCTGAACGCATTGATTATTGTCGTTGAATTTGCAATCGGTTTTAGTAATTAAATTTTAAAAATTCAAATTATATAATCCAACTGATGGTCTGAATAATCCAACTTACTATAATAAACTGATGCAGCTGTTTGTGGTACAGCTCTCTAATCGATGGAAGTTTGGTAATTAGAAAAAACGATGCATAAGGAATAGCCGAAAACAAAGAGTAAAATAAACCATAACCTTTGCTGCGAAATAGAAACGTTCCAAGCGTAACAAACAATTTTCTTTGCTTGGTGACTTTAAATAGCGAACTTCGGTGGAAGAACTTCACCATATCCATGCGAAGAAACATCTGTAATTGGCAGATTGGTTATCTAGAAACCTGCTGCTACCGTGTCCCTTACTTGCGGTGTGTCATTGTTTTCCTTAATAATAAGTTATACCTTTCGGTACAGTCTTTAGCACAGCGAACGGTTTACCACCCTTAACGATAAATAGAAATCTTGCTCATTTGCAAACGATCTTTAAAGGAACGCATTATATTATATCACTTGAACCTCATCAAATGCTATGGCCACCTTCGGTAGCAATCGCTTCAGTTTGTCGATCTCGGGACGATAAATACCGTGGCAGTGACTTATCCGAAGCCAGCGCACCACAGGGAACCGTTTAACGAGTTTCAGCACGTGCGCGTCATTTAGCTGCGAAAATAAAGAAAACATTATTGACATACATAAATATATGTATATATAATTAAATGAAGCTCAGTAACTACCGGCAGTAGGAGAATATTCGTAACATATTAATAGCATTTTTGAACTAATATGAAAATTTAAATGTATGATAATTGGTGCGTTTGTTGGAAGTAACCAGTAATGACGTATTTTGTAAGTTTTATTACAGAATTATTATTAGCACATCATCAAAGTAAGCCATCGTAAACAAAAATATGGCAATCTGATCAGCTGGACGGATCATTATCGACGAGACATAAAATTAACGATAATTTAGTGTAGAATGTTCGCATCATCCTTTGATTTTACTTTTTGTAACTGTGTAAAACGAATTCACAATGAGGTAGCTTTCCTTGTGTATGCTATTATTATTATTACAACAAATAAACCGAAACGATATATTGTCATTTTAAGAAGTAATTGCGACCGTAATGGTCAGTTGCTTACCTGCCGATAGTTTAACAGAATCATTTTTTGCAAGCTGTACGACGGTGTAAGCTTCTGGATGTCCGTGTAAAAACTAATATTAACCAGCGTCAACGATTGGAGGCTCGGGAACCGCATTAGCGTTTCGATGCCCTCTAGCTTTGGCGTAACGGAATTTTCATGTCCAGTGCCCAAGGACAGTGTCCGCAGTACTGGCAGGTACAAGTTGGTCAAATCGATGCTACCGGCGATGGCCCGCAAACGCTCCAGCCGGCTCAGATTGGTGATGAGCGACAGGTCGATCATACCCTCGCAAGCTTCCAACGATAACTCGACCAGCTGTGGTAGCTTGTCGGCTATCTTGTTCAGCACGTAGCTATCGAAAAACTTCACCTTCAGCTCGAGCCGCTGTAGGTTCACCAGCTGCCCGAAGAAGATGATGCTAGGCTCGCGTTCGTTCTGCACCATGCCCTTGTAGCGTCGATCGATCGAGAGCGCTCGCAAATTGATTGGCTCGAAGTTGTAGAAGTGCAGGTATTCGTTCGACGTGAACACGATTTCCAGCGTGTGCAGTTGGTACAGGACGGGCAGCAGCAAGTACATCTCGTCCGGGGTGTGCACGAGTAGATAGAGCTGCCGAAGCTCGGGCGCTAGTACCCAGATATACAGCGACGACATTATATAACGACGAGGATATTCCACCCTGAGCGTTCGGAGTTGTTCCATTAGCATTATCGGCGGATAGTTCTCTTTCAGATGTTCTGTTCTCGGCAGATTGCCGTTCGCCGTCAGGTGTAAAGTGTCCACCGTGAGAAAGCAGGCGTGATGATTCTTCATAAAGCTGTTCCACCGTTGTTCGGACCATCCCGCCATTTCAAGCTTGACGCTGGCCAGTGTTGGAAAAATCGTCGACAACAAACGAAAGCCTTTAGCCGCGTCCTTACCTTCAGGGGAATCGTCTAGTTTGAGTAACAGATTTTGATAAGGCCTACGAAAGGTATGCTTGTGGAGTGTAAGCACATTATTGCTATCGATCTTAAAGAAGACTTTGCGTTTCGTAAATCGTTCCGACAGGGCCACAGCATTCCAACGCTGACAAACCAATGTGGCATTGAGGCGCGATTTAAAGTCCAGCAGGTCGAATGTCATTTCCAAGATCTACAACATCATTAGAATTGGTATTATTACTTCCAGCAAGTGGTACTATTAGCCTTCATTGACCCATCATACCGATACCTACCTCAGTAGGCATCTGGTTAATGTTAGCCATTTTTCCTGGAATCGCTTAGAGATCCAACACGGGCACAGATCACACAATCGCTTATTTTACGAACACATCGCCGTATTCAATCGTGCTCAGGTACATCACATGATTTACAACTACAATCGACACAGCAAACGACACCTTGCCCCTCGTTCTTTGCACTACCGGAAGCTTTGAAAACTGCTGACCCGATACTTTCCAGCATTACAGGGCAGCTTTCCGTGACACCTTCCTTCCGTTTGGTGTGTAGACTTTCGCTTCCGGTTCGTGTTATCTCTTCTCGTAGTCTTTCGTCGCAAGTGG
>JXXB01013509.1:0-10295 GCA_000956275.1 Anopheles koliensis
GGTGTTGAGATGAGCCAAAAAAGTCATTTTCCTACTGCTTTGGTTTTTGGAGACAAAAAAAAACACTTCAACGTGTCTTAGCGAACACCGTTTGCTAGCAGGACACCGATGTAAAAGATACCACAAAACAGGACCTTCTTAACGTGAAACGACAAGGATAGCATTGTGAGCAACGTTAGAACAAAAAAAATGCATGTAACGCTAGGTATGAAAAAGGGTTTCTCCTTGTACGGTGCTAAACGGTTACACCGCAACGCAAAATCCTTTCGCTTTGTAAGGGACGATCGATGGCACTCGTCGACGGTAGGGCAATAAATCACTTCAAATAATTCGACATACTTCACCCGGTTCGGTGTTTCAGCAGCCTCCCGGGGACTGTTTGACGTTTTTTTCCATCTTGTCCTGAAAGCCTTTCGCGCACAATTTCCCACCGATTTTGCTTCCCGGCCACAGTGCAGGGAGGACTTTTCCGGACGCAATGTTTTACCCCACCCGATCACCCGAACCTCCGCTTCCCACGCCGGACGTCACCGTGTTGACCGATGGATGAGCGTGTAATGTTTGATCTGTAATTAATTCATTTCAACCTAAACATCGACAACTCTATAACATCGATCGTGGCGACGATCGGCGATCTGTCATCGGGCCCGCTCGGTGACGTCGCCGATGATGAGATGCAGTTCCCAGGCATGAATATTCCATCCGCGCGAGAGATAATAAAAGTAATTTCAATCGTTTCACCGTTGAATTCCACTTGATTGGTATACTTTTCGAGAGATGATGAATGGATGATTTATCTATTGATGTGTCCTCCGTGCGCAAATCGCATCGTAAGGTGTGCTAAGGTGGCCGCGATGCGTGGTGGCTCCCCATGCGCATCGTTATGCTGCTAAACTGCACACACGCACACATGTGCCCAGTGTGTGCGATGGCCATTTGCTAGTAAAAAAGAAAAAAATATGCTGCTGTAGTGGCTGCGTATCCGATGACCGGCAGGTACGAGCCCACGAAGTCACTGGGACAAGTGATTTATTTCAATTTCGAAACGCTAGGCTTTCATACACAGCAAGTAAGGCAATTTTCGTTACCGACCGCGATACCGATGGCTCTCCTAGCGGTGGACTTACGGTCGCACATTAAACACAAAAAGAGATTAATAGCCTATGCGGGGCCGAGTGCAATCGTTGTCATTTATAGCAAGAGACATTTCAATAGTCGCAGTTCGATCGATGCGAGCGATGATATGTCGTGGTTGGAGAGTGCACCGGGCACAAGATACCGCGATAGCTATTGGTTTCGGAAGAATGGAAGATAAAACCACGGCTCGGCTCCGGCGAAGCTTGGACGGGGAGGGAAAAAAATAACCGGAAAATAGACATCCGATACCACACACGTTTTATGCATTTGGGCTTTCTCGCTAGAAGCGCATCCCCGCGAACGTCGACTTCATGGATCAAAGCCGCGTGGATAGTCGGTGAGACAGCCGATATTGGTCCAACAAACAACCGAACAGAGTTTTTTTTGCCCTTCCGTCTCCAATCCGTGCGAACCATGTGAAGCTGGCCCATATTCGCATAAAGTGGCACAGGTATTCAAACCCCTTCCCTAATGCAAGGCAGCAAATCGTTTCAACCTTCCCATGCGACATCTGCCAAATCCGATCACTTGATCCCCTTGATGGCCAATCATCGCTGGGGAATTACATGAGCTTTTGCACGAATCGTACACCGAATTGCCGTTCCGTGGGATGATCCTCGCGGTATCACGTTACGCGTGTGGGCCGGTGCGTGAGTGAACCTACGACGAACTGGCGGACGGAACTGCAGCGCTCGTTGCTGCCTGCATTAATTGACACGATGTAGCCGGAACAAATGGAGATAAAAGGTTGCGCTCGTTTCGAGCGAATTCGATTGCATGGTTCCGATAAATATTTCTACCACCCAAAAAAAAACCCCGAAAAAACAATAAAACCATCGCTTCGACAGTTTCCACGCGGCACGGGCGAGCTTCCAATCCCAAACGTTCCGGCGAGCCCAACGTACCGGCAGCCCGATCTCATAAACTGCTCATTTTAAGACTTATTTTGTGTCGGCATTTTTCGTTTTCACGCAGCGATCTGGTTCCCGGGCGACGGTTCCCCTGGTGACTTCATTGCCCCAACTATATCATCCACTGCGGCAAACAGCAAACGGCCGCCGGAGTCAGTCAGCAACACTGACGATGGTGAGATCGACCACCCAAGAACTAATTGAGCCTTGTCACTCCGCTGCTCGGTCGCTGCCCCAGTCGACCACACCTTCGTATGGGGTAATTTTAATAATTTTAAATCGACAGCCAACGACTGTGCTTTTAGTGCACTTGCAAAATACGAGCGAGATGTTTTTTTTTTGCTGTTTTCATTTTCTGTTTACTTTGAAACGCTTTCGAAAGCAGGCGCTTTTGCTTTCGAGGAAGATGGCTTTTTTGCTACCAGTTATTGGTAGCAACAGATTGAGCTATAGTTGAAATGGTTTTGGAAATTGCTATTTAATATTAAGCTTTATTGAATTATTTGGATGATAATATTAAAATCATAACAATACAAATAATGACATGTCATGCGAAAAACTCCATAGAATTAGTTAAAATACATTTGAAATATGACTACAAATATAGCACAAAATGGTACTAGCTTTCCCATGCGATGTACAGCATGGTCTTTTTCTCAAATTCCACATAAACGAATAAAAAGTCTCAAATAATTAAAGCACGGGTTAGAGTGTGTTGCTGTCAACATTAATATACCACCTGAGAAAAAAAAATCGCCTTATGCTGAAGTGTACCACGTTTGTTCTCCCTTTGAATCGTTATTTCGGTAAGAACTTATGGCTCGCTTCATCAACAACTGCAATGCGCGTTCGATCATCCCCGAGCGCTTACATTCTACCGCCCACTGTGCCGAAATCGGTAAAAATCGGAATCAACATGCGATATCGCTTGTACGGTAATTTAAAAACAATTTGCTGATTTTTATGTTCATAATTAATTAATTTCAATTTTTCCCGACACGACATTCGGTAAATTGGAAGATATTTTACGATCGTGCCGTCTCGCTTGCCCCGTTGCCAGCTTCACTGCAGCGCGACGACGGCTGGCGTTGGCTCATCGGCACACAGCTGAGATCAATGAGGGCAGGAGACGAAATTTCGGCCACCAGCAAAAACTTAAATTAAAAAAACAACAACAACAACACCAACAAAAAGCGCACAGCTAAATAATGATCAACTTTCGTGACAGGGCCCGCGCAATCGACCGCGCAAGATGAGCGGTTTGAAAATGTTCGAAGATGACCGCTCCGGTCCGGTAGGAGTAACCCGTGCCGATGGAGGAGGATCGTGGCGCAAACATGGCGCAAAGTCGCATCCAAAAATCAGGTTTTCGAAGTCACCCCAAAAGCTGCACTTCCGGCTATGTTTGGCTTGTTATCTCGGGGATGCACAATCCTTACGCAAGGGTCATCACGGACCGGTTCGGTTCGGGGCTGTCGATTAAGGGTGTGTTCGTTCAGCGAGCTTCCCTGGATTTAGACTGGGAGGGCGCAGCAGTACTAAGAAGAAGAAACCAGAAAAAAATCCAACAACAACTGTGTCGACGGTGCAAGGGTATTACAAAAGAAAGTGCATCATCTTATAGAGGGGCCATTCCGCCGAAAAGTAATATAAAAAGGCAGGCAATCGGCGAAGAGCCTCCAGCTGATGAAACCAAACCGAACCCGTGCAGTGACAAACTTGTGCAGCGTTATGGAGCACACTCATTAATCACTCTCAGAAGGGGCTTTGATTACTCGTCCATACCTCCGCCGTCCCACATTTCCATCCAACGCGGCGCTGCACGCTGAGGACGTATTTGCAACCATCCGGCATCCGGCCTGCCCTGACTCAGCCTCACCAATCCTTACAAACCTTTGCTCGCCAGACACAAGTACGCCGTTTCTCATCGTAGAATCCTGCGCCAGAAAAAGTGTTTATCCTTTTATGTGTGAGGACTTCATTCGGTGGCCGGACGGCAACGGGTCGAAAAAAAATGAAACGCACGTGACGTCATTTTTCATTTGAAATATTCCATAAATCAGGCTTATAATTAAACACATCTGCGTTCGACCGAGCCGAAACCCGAAAAAACCACTGACAAATACGCACCACCAATGGGACGATACAAGCGAAACGCTCTCGAGAAAAAAAACGATATTTTCCGATTCGAGTTGCTTCTTTTCAACCAACTGGTATTGTCCAGCCGTGGAGCTTCCCAAAAATGGAGTGAAACAGCTCCTCCGCCATCCTGCCTCCCCTAACAACCTGTTATTATGTGTTTCAACTATGTCAACGGTTGCCGCGATCGGGAACAGTTGCTCTGGAATGTTTTAATCAGATTTGGAAAATTTCTTATGCAAAGTACGATTCATTGCGCCCGTACGAAGGATATCCAATCAATGCGATCGTTACGCCTTACCTTCGCCACTTGCCCCGCTTCCCCCCCTTCGCACCAAGCAGTTCTTTCTTTCTCCCAGCGTGAGCCGTGCTAGAACGTACAGAATGAGAAAATCAGTAAAACAGAAATTTCGGTTAATCCGTAAAAAGCAGCAAATATGCCTTAAATGTGTCAAGACGATCGTTTGTACTTTTTCGATGTGTCATCTCGGAAACCATTTGTCAAAGTCAAAGGATACAGGGAAGCAGGACGAAATCGAAGGAAGCCACGCAGCACGCAGATGTCGTTGCCGGTAGCATCAATCTTCTAAATCTTGATACGGAAACGACATTCATAACGGTTGGCACACGAATTTTCACACTGTTTGCAAACGGCTCGAGTTACCGGAGCGGAGCTGATTGTTTTTGTATTTGTCACACACTCAGCAGTTGATTATTAATGTTTTTTTTAGTACTGGTAGAGCGTACTCTAAAATGCTATGCAATTTTTTATTATTTTTTATAAAAAAAATACTTTCAAAAATATCGACGAATTCAGTATTTTCCAAGTGCCAGCCCGTTACCAAGCAAGTATGCATTTTTATATTTAACTTGCTACGACCGCTTTCATTCGCTCGAAACACTGCTCTGTCCGCGGAATGCTGCTCGCAATCACCAGTCCATCTTTGCCCTCGCAAAGTGGCCCTACATATTCATCAATGAATAATTGCCCGAACGACGGCAGCTTCGACGAATGCCAACAGTGGTACCTGTTGGTACCTAAGATACACCAAACCGCACCCAATTGCATTGTTGCTAGTTTTCGGTCAACCGATGGGGTTGTACGACATTCCCGGTAATTCCGCAATAAATTACGAATGCTCGAAATATCTCAATCAAAATTTCGTACGAATTCAATCGCGTCGTTTAAAAAAGCTTGGTGCGGTTGCCGCGTTCAACAGCAGAGGACAAAAGAATTGCCCTGCCCGAAAATGTCACTCAGCTTACAGGGAGCGCAATTACGGACTGGTCAGTTGGCTCGCCTAACCAGATAGTTGGGTGCCTCGAAACATCATCACCGGACCGGACCGTACCGCATCAGTCACTCTCTTTTCTTTGAACGATTTCAAGAAACGCATGCGAGACAAATCGGTTTGAGCTGCAGTCGTAAAATGATTCATCGCTAAATACGAAACATCCCCGCGAATGCAAATTTGCTCCAGTTGAATCACGCACGGGTATTCCAACGTCCAGCATGAGAAATCCACATATAACTCAAACAATGGTGCCGATTGTTACATTCGACCGGTGAAGCTCAAGCACGACAGATGAATGTATAATAAAATCAACCCACCCTGGACGCTGCTACAGCGCTTTGGGTTTAATTTTCTGCATGAGCATTCACAATTGTTTGACTTTCTGCAAGGTACACGTTTTTGACGCAAAATCATCCTATCTGCCGATAACGAACGAATGACCTACTCCGAACCACTCCGGCCACTTGGCAGCAACGGACGGACGTTGCCCATTGTATGCTGCATGATATTGTCCGGTTTCGCTACATAAGTCCCGCAGTGATGATCGATGACAGACAGCGTTTGCTTCGATTTCGGATATGCGCGGTACGGTGCAGATAGTCATCGATCCAGATCCAACCCCGCAGCAGGTGTTTGGTGAGCCAAACAGGGCTGGCACAGGGAGGCAAATGGATCGCGAGTCTTCCACGCGAAAGAGAACCCTGGAGCAAAACATGGAAAAATAAAACTCCCTTAACCCGCTTCGCATTTTGGGGGAAGGAAAGAAGGCCATCACAAAGGAACGCACCAAATAAGCAAGCACGGCCACGGTCCGGATGCGGTCCGTCCGTGGTCGGAGATATCGAACGAACGGGTCAACAAAAACACAGCTCATATACAGGCAACAACGAACAAAAAAAAGACCTCTTTGTGAAGATGAACTTCTTCAGAGACTCGAGCACGAAACTGACGATGATGCTGCGCTCATTGACGACCCATCTACTGCCGTTTGCCACCGGATCCTCTCGATCGCGACAGTGTGTTTGCGGCCGTTCGGTGAGGCAAAAGTTTTCAAACCCTCACGAACGGTCGAACGCATATGTCCACCGAAAACATCACGAACTCGTTCAACGTCGTGCGTGAGGCAAGCGTAAGGTAGATCTTGTTTGACACCTTTCGGCAAGCGCTACGAACACCTTCTTCACACACATGCCAAAAGCAGAACTCTTTCCTACTTCAAACCGCAGCGCAACAACGATAGGGAGCGTTTGTTCGGTTTGTTCGGTTGCTGGCCGCGTGAAATAGGAAAGAGAAAGATTTTCAAGATGGGAGCAAAAAATGGAGCAAAACTCTAAGCAAATATTGATCCACGAAATTGATACCGTTCGTCTATTATTAAGATGTCATAACAGCCGACGTGCTCTCAGCTCGTTAGTGCTGACGGAAGGCGAAAGTAGGCGCTACGGTGCCTCGATTCGGCTAGAAGTGTGGTTGTGGAGTGGCCTCCCTCCCCGCGGTAAGTATGGATTTCGGTAATCCATCCACAATTTGCACCTGGTTACTGGCGAGCTAACGCCCCGGGTCGGTGGGCGAGCGCGAACGTTCGTCTAATTATAGACCACCGCCACCGATCGGTGGAACCAGCGGGAATTGGCGAGCTATTTGTGGAATTGAAGCGACTACGCGCAGATACGAACGAAAAGAAGAAAAAAAACGCATGCACACATGCTTCATTCGGGCGGGGGGATTGATGTCAAAATGTGTGAGATTGTGATCAACTTAAGACGATCAAACACGTTACACACGGCCGTCTCATTACGATCGCGTCAGCAGCTCGCGTATCTCGTCAACATCTGCATGACGGCTAGAAAGTCTTCACTTCAAAAGTAAGTTTCTAATTAGAAATTGGAAATACGTCGAGTGAAATGGCACGATTGTTTCGCTCGTATGATATAGAGCAGAGATGAACTCGAGCTGGTATCCCCTTCATCGACAATGAATGCAAGCATACTGTGTAAAAACAAATATTTATCCATGGATTTTGCATGTACGTTGCAGCAACAACTCCTACTGAATGTTGGCACACAGCAGGACATAAACCGATGCCAAATGGGTCGATACAGTAGCAGCAATAGAACCGATTCTAAAACAAAACAAATCCACACGTTCGATTGCACAGTACGTGCCCGGATTTGGACGCCCTATCCCTGTCAGCCACCAACCGTACGGAGATGGTGTAGGATACTGGTTTCTGGAGCGAATCTCCCGCTTCGCTTCTGGGTTTTTGTTCTGCTCGCATGCGCCCGATCTACTCGTGATCTTGTAAAAGCCGCAGCCCAGACAAATATATTTGAATAACATTCCCGCGTCGTCGATCTTCCCACCATCAGCTGGCAGCAGATCGAAGGGCAGCGAACAACGGGCAACAACACACTTTTCACCCGCTACCGGGTGTGCTCAGGCTCAGGCTCGATCGATGTCAACGTTCGAACACGATCGAATTCCTTTCCATCGCAACAGTTGCTGGTTGCCGATGCTGCTCCAGTAGCGAACAAGTTCACTCCGTCCGAGCGCGTCTCGTCGTCTCCTCAGCCGCCCGGTGCCCAGCGCTTGTAATGCGATGATCGAGGATATGTTCGGTGAGCAAATTATCATAAACAGAAGTCATGTTCTGCTTCTTGAATGAAAACATATCATCTCGCCGAGGGGATAAGTTTTCTTTCACGCGCTCCTATCCCCTCTCCACCACGCCGTTGTTGTGTCACTCCTTTAGCGGTAGATTAGGATCGTAGGGCATGGGCGACGCTTTCTTGGCAGCGGAGAGCACAGAGAACGGCTTCTGGTTACAGCACCGACCCGCTAACAGCGAACGCTGCGACGGCGCCAGCGTCCTGGGGGCGTTTTAATTCGTGCCGGCAAAAACGGAAGAATATGATAATGTAGCGCACCGGATTGGCACTTATGCTGGCAATAAACGGACGGCGAGCATGTCTCATCCGAGAACCAAACGTTTGAAACGAGCTGCGATCCACCATTAAATAACAAAAGGAATTGGAAAGCATCCGAATATTGATCTTCACCCATAAGGTCCCACCACGACCAACGCTGCTGCTGCTGTTGCTGCTGCTACTGTCTCGTATCGTGAGCATATAAAATGGTATCGCTAATAATTCCCAATGAATTGCCGAACGAGTGAACGTGTCCGCAGCACAGAAGAAGAAGGGCCGAGCTCCGAGCAGCATCGAGGAAGACAAAGATATAACGCTCGCATAACGGCGGGGCCAGCTCGAGCAGGACCTAGCTGATACGACGCTTATCCGGGCGTTTCTTTGTTGACCCTCGGCCTCGGCTCGGCTCGAACAATGTGTTACATTGGCCAAACGACATACGGGCAAATTTGCATAGTACAAGTGTCACTTGAAAGCGATGCAATAAATAATTTAAATATTTATCACCTTCCTTCTGCAGCATGTTGCCGGGAACCATCCGTTTTGGGTCAATGGCAAAGTCATGGGAAAAGGATTCACGTCGAATGTTGGTTCGTGCGATCAGGCATGGCTTTTGAGGTAGCAGTAGCTACAGATCGGGTGCAATATGGCATAGGGATCGGTTCAGTCAAACAAAACCTGAGTAAGCGGATCACCGGAAACAGTCTAGCTACTTCATTTCTTATTATAAAACGTTTAATGTCAAAGTGTTTGTGTCTTCATTTTCGATCGATGTTGTTTCGCCATGCATAATAACACCATTTAGAACGAATATCTATTTATAAATAAATGTCACACAGTTACGTGGCTCATCGGATTCGTGTGTCACTGAATTAATCATCGTTGGGAATTGTAGATAAATCATACACTATCCCTTTGATGGAATCTCTGAATTCCGATCCCGGTTTACATATAAATCTAACTTCCTTACCTCAAACTTACCCACTCACGCAAACACACTCTGGAACGGGCAGATTAAAAGAATCTGGCGGCTCTTGTTTGCCTCATCTTATCTGCACCGTATGAAGGCTAATTCTGACGTCGATCGTGGCGTCTGGTGTACAACCTGCTCGAAGCCAATTTCCGCGAGGGATCGTAAATCATTTGCCATTCTCGCACAACCCGCTGCCATCCAGCCAGCCGGCGGCAGCGGCGCGCACTGTTCAGTATTCCGCATTCGTTTACGCACTCAAATTAGCATCACTGACCTAATGCTTGCATTACACACCGGTCCATCCATCAGCGGTCGCTCGTGTGTGAGAATCTCCCCGTACCGTGCGTTCTGTCTGCCTCGTGTTTACACGTGCTAGCGAGCGGGCTGGCGGAATTGATCGCCCGTGCCCGCCACAGGGTCGACCAGCAGCTGACGACCGAAAATGGATGTTTAAAGACACGCCGATATTTGTTGATATAACCTGGACGATCAGTTGCGGCTTTGATTGTCATTATTGATGGTGAATTTCTTTGCGTATTCACAAAAAAAACAACTTAAATGCAAAAGGTTATGTAGAAGAAAATGCAGTATTAACATATCATAAATAAAGTATCTGAACTTTTGGGTAAAAGTATCTGAACTAAAGATCAGATTTAGGGTATAGAAAATAATCTTATTTTCCTTTTCGAAAACATCTCGACTGCAATTAACTTTTTACACAAAAAAGCTATTAAAATATCAAGTGTATGAAAACAAACAGTACAAAACAGTATGAAAATATCTTCATAATAGTACTTACTTTACCAAAAACATCATCAATATGAGCCAATTCCAGCACAATACTCAGTGAGATTATCACTGAAAAACTATGATTCTCTTAAATGGAATCGAACGCTTTTTCAAACTGACTTTT
>JXXB01013530.1:0-20991 GCA_000956275.1 Anopheles koliensis
GGTATTCCGCTTAGCTCACCACTTAGTTCTCGGGCTCTCTGCTTAGGGTCATTTCGAAGGGAAGAATTATGACACCCGGACGGCAGCATCATAACTTGCCCGTGGCTGGAGGACGGTGCGGGGAAGGTGCATGAGGGCGATACTTCTCCACCACCAGTAGCACTGGTGGCTAATTAGTTCGGTAGTTTTTTTTTGTTCTCTGTGTTTTTTTTTTTAAGCGCACCACTTCATGTTCTCGCCAAACCGATCGGTCGGCGCCATGATCGTCGAAATCGAAACCCGTCCCCGCTGAGGTCAACGTTTAATGGCGGACTTGGCATGGGGTCGGCCCGAACTTGGGGACATTGGGCTGTTTTTGGGTTTGGCTATTAATAGTGGGTCGCCTGCCAGCGATAAATCAAGCGAGCGAGAGCCATCTTGGCGAGGGCCAGCGCGCCCTCACGCGTCGCCAATTTGGCCGGCAGGGGGCGCTTGACCGCTTGGGTTTTGATTAGGTGCGGTTTCCGGCTGCCGGTACTGATCGATCGCGGTGTAACAGGGCGTGATTGGACGCTACCTCTGCGGGGAAATCTATCTTCATCGAT
Organism: Anopheles koliensis; assembly: GCA_000956275.1. NCBI lineage: Eukaryota > Metazoa > Arthropoda > Insecta > Diptera > Culicidae > Anopheles > Anopheles koliensis. The sequence goes on from JXXB01013530.1 coordinate 585, forward strand.
CTTTTTCCGAACCGAACGCCGGGGTGAAATGTGCTTCCCAGAAGCGATCCCCGACTCACACCGGTCGCTTGGCGGATGTTCAAGCCAACGATTTTGCGATCGCTGCGCCGTTAATCGAAAGTACCCAATTCCGCAAACGCGCACCGCGCTTGGCAGCCAGTTCCGTCATGGTTCATAAATTTCGCGAAAAAAAACACCTCCGCTCCCATACCGGCTAATTGAATCTAGCGCAACTCCGCAACTCCTGGCTTCTTCGCTTCGGCGAGCGAATTTTGGAAAGCCATTCGAGCGCAGTTACGGTGCCGGAAGAACGGGCGCTAAAAAGCGGAATCTCTAGGGACCGGCTCTTGCGCTAAAAAATTAGCTCTTGCGGCCCGTGCGACAGATCATCTACCGAATTCGAACACCGGAGAGGCCAGCTGACGGTTGCCCGGGCCAAGATGCGCTTGTAATTTCGCAAGCCCACAACAGTAATTTCGGCTCCGAGTGTGGACGAGTGTCCAGACGTGAAATCCAAAAAAAAATAGCAAGACCTCGGGAGTTTGAGTTTTATTTAATGGCAAACAATTCTTTTTTGTTTTTTTTTTTATTAATGGCAACAGCATGCTAAAACATTTCATCGGAGCGGAAATGTTCCAGGAAGGCGATCCGATGTTTCGGAGCGATCTCGTTTTTTTTTTTGTTGTAGCTTTTGACATCTGTGTCAAAGTTACACGCACACACACACCGTCGGCAAACACACATGTGCCAACCGATAAGCCGTTTTTCGTCGGGTGTTATTCGGTGTGTACTTGTATCTTCGTTCTTTCTCTTCTTTGGGGCTCTGCCGTAAGAGTTTATCGCTCCCTCCCCTCTCTCCCCCTCAAGGCAAGGATTAGAAGCGGACGTCAAACGGCCATATTTGCCGACCGCACACACAACTTCGACTTCGATCAAACACGGCGAACGGGCGAGCGAAACGGAAACGGCCGAAGAGACACCTTTCGACGAGCGACGTTCGCCCGGGTGCGCTTATCACCATTATTCAACGCACTTCACGTTGCTAAAAGGCAGGACTTCTCCGGGCCTTAAGCTAACAATGCGGGCTAGAACCGTTTTCACCCCGATAAGCCACCCGGCGGTGGCATTAGCATTCGTCGTTCCCTGTATGATCTTTCCCGTGTGTGACCACCCGTGAGGTGGAGAAAGAAAGGTTTATTTTTAAATTCTAATTCCGCTCCCTCTCCCTCGCGCTCCGGGCGTTCTCGGGACGCCCGTGGGAAGCGAAGCGGGCGCGCGAGTGCGAGCGAGCGAGCAAAGCGAAACGTCCGATAAGATCGAGCGATTGCAAGCGGCTAGGCGTTTGCCCGAGCGTCTGACGAGAAGACGGATACGTCGATCGCTCCGTCCCCGGCAAACGACACATTCGCTCCAGTTAAACGGATTTGTAACACGGGTGAGGAAGAAAACGCACCTAATTCGGTACGCCCCGGGAAGGGAACGAATTAGGAAAATGGAATGGAAATAAAACAATCGCTCACACCAGGGCAGGGATTGGCGTCGGGTTTTGTTTTTTGTTTTCGGTTCGGTTTTTGTTTTCGTTTTGGGGAAATTATCGCATCGGAACTATCGGAACTATCGTTAGTCTTCCTGTGTTTTCCTTTGAAAAACAAAATAATAATAAAACACGAGAATGTTTTCGCGATCGACGAACCCTGCCCCGATCGATCGAGGTTTCAGGTGCTAAAGGTGCACTAACACAAAAAAAAAAACCGGGCGTTGGCGTTGCGAATCGCTCCACTCACGAACGTTGGAACAGCAGGAAAATCAGAACAGGAAGAACCTCGTGTTCTAGCGCTCGAGCTTTGCTGCTGATGATGATGATCTGCTGCCGTTGCCCAACAAAAAAAAAGAGTATCGCTTCCCATTAGCAGGGTTTTTGGAGCGATAGAGCGCGCAGTGCCACCGGGACCACCGTAACGATAATTTCATAATTTTACGGATCCGGAAACCGCCGCTGGTGGCGATTGAAATGGAACAGCACAATTAGGGGAAAAAAATCCCGCGCCTCGCCCCGCGCTAGAAAGAAAAGAAAACGCTGCCCCGATGATGCACCGAATAAAGAAATTAAAAGCCATCAACAGGTTCGTAATGCGTGTGAGGGTGCTTCACACGCCCCGTTTCTTCGGGAGCATTTCACTTTTCTTTTTTTTTTTTGGTTAAGGAACAAGACGGTTTGGAAGCCCAATTATCCCGGGGCAGGAAGTTCCTGGCGCAGGCGCTAGGCGATCGTCACCTGTTTATTTCTCTTTTTTTTTGCGCAACAGTGGTCAATTAATGGCCTATTAAGGGCTCATTAAAAGCCCATTCCGGTGAGATTTATTGCTGTCCACCTTGGCAGGAAGTGGCTGTTTTTTTGTGGAGCCGACGGCAGCTGTTCGAGTCGCTAGTCGCTAAGATAAGTGCGCACCGAACCTGGGCTGGGAAATTCCAAGGATCTAGCCTGGTGTTTGATATATTGCTTCATTTACACTTATCCGGCGTGGATCTCCTAGTTACCTGTTGCAACGACCGGATCGTTGAAAGCAAAGATGATTTACTGCGCAGAACGAGAAGATCCTGGTGCGATCCGCTAAAGAGCTGTTCGGAACGGTACCTACGGATATCTCCGGAGATCGATGTGTGCTGTGCGGGACGCATTGTAAATCTTGCACCAAGCCAAGGATTCGTCAAGGATAAGCACTAAATCTTCACCGTGCCGGAGCAGCTGCACGCAGCAGCGCCGTCTTATCTGCCAGGATGAACAGTTCCAACCAAAAAAAAAAAGAAAAAAAAAGCCCAAGAAAGCCCAACTCCGAGATGATGATGAAGAGGTAAAGCGGGAGTCCTTCGTAACTTGACAACAGTGCAGTTGCAGAGAGAGTCCAGAAGAAAAGGTCCCTCTGACAGCTGCGTGATGGATGGCCCCGATGTTTGCACTCGGTGTCGCAAACGGTTGCGACCAGGTTGCCCTGTAATTACCCGATGGAAAATTACCCTTTGCGAAAACTACCTGCGCCATTATTATCCTTTGCGCACCGGGGAGGAAAAGATTATCCCTGTTAGGGCCCCGGGGCGTTCGAAAGCGACCGTATCGGCAGGATCTGTGTGGGCGTTTATTTTATTTTTTTTTTGGCAAACGTTTGCCTCGGGAGGTGACATACCTGGGATATAGGACGAAACGTTGCCGTTCGGTAGATCAAACAGATCGCCCTGCAGGGGACGAGTGGATGAGGGTTTTTTTTTGCTTTTTTTTGGTTTGATGCAACAGCCGCACTTCGAGTACGATCTATTACCATGCGGAGTCGTATTTTTGGATCATCTTCTTGCGCGTGTTGCAGCGCGAAGGACACCCGGACCAGCGTCTTGCTCGTAAGGCCCCGCCATTTGGAAGCACGGCACGCACCGGGGCCCATTCCCCGGTGCGCACTAGAGTCTAGACGAACGGCCTATAAAAACCTCCCTCCCGCTGGATGGGGACCGTGGGACGCATCGCTACCGTAATGGCACTAAACGCTTCCCGGCCCACGGCTAGGGTTACACTAGTGCGTTCCCGCAAAACCCAAAATAGAACTAGTCACCCGCGGGGCGACTCGCACGTCCCGTGTCTCTGGAGCAGTGCGGCGGCATGTCCCCGGGTCGCACGTCTCCAGTCTGTCACATCTTTTCAAAACCTTCCGAACGCGCGACTCTCCCCAGCCGCGGTGAGTTATCTGGTTGCTTCCAAGCCACGGCATGGCGGCTAGACCACACGGACATATTTTTAGCCCCTTTCGGATCGGGCTCCCCGTCCGCCCGGCGCACTCCCGAACCGGCTCGAACTATTTCACTGCAACTATTTACGGACAGCACTCGGCGCGTCCTACCGCCGTCGTCCAATTTCTCGCACACGTCCACGTACGGCGCACCGCAAACGGAAGCTGCAGGAAGCTCGTAAAAACTGCAAGGATTGCCCATTAGCGTGAAACTGATTCTCGGTAGTTTTGCTCACCTCCATTCAGCCATAAAACTCCAGCGTCCGGATGACAAATGCGCACTTCCACGAGCACATTTCGTGTGCTCGATTTTTGCATCGCTACTCGAAACCGTACCATCGAGTGAGGGTTTTTTGCTGGATTTCCATGGAGCTGGAAATACCCACTGCGGGGGCGTCATGATTGCAAACCCGTCGCTATATATTGCTATATATTGTATGTGTTTTTTTATTATTATGCCCTCACACACCAGACGCATTGAGATCACTTTAAATCCCTTTAATCTAATCGAGCGGGGATGCGTCATGCGCCCGCCCTGCGGGGAGCCATAAATTCTTTTGTGTGATGACAATTTGGATTAGCGACGGCTGGGATGCGCACCGCTTTCAAGACCGATTGAAAGATACAAATACCTCCCCGGGTCGGCCGGCTAGCTAGAACTCTAGAATGTGTTTTTGGGGATACACTATTGGCTGGGGGATTCGAACGCGGAGAACACGTCTTGTACGTTTTGGCTCGGACCAAGGCTAAGATTTTCAACTATTTTCATCCGTTAAAAGCAGTTGTAGCTGCGAGAATTCATCAAGAATGTTCTCTTTTCGCTTCGAGTTTGGAAAGAACCTCCTACCGCTTGTAGTTATGGCTTTTGTCTCCGATATGATCTAAAAGGGTTTATTTGAATAAGAATTAAAGTGAGCACAGTACTTAGGACTAGCAATAGAACCTCTTATCTGTGTAAAAAATATTAAAATTTCTTCAAATAGAGCACTTCCAAAAGACAAGTGACTTGAAAAAGATAGTTTAGAAAACAAAACTTCCCTGTATCGATTCTTCGAAATGTCTACATTTTTTAATTATTTTTTTTTAATTATTATTTTATACTGCTCCATGGTGTAAAATTTGGTGTCTAACCCATACGTCAGCAATTCCACGCCAAAAGTCACGTCTGAACCTGTTCGGAAGACGTTTGAAAATGTAACAAGACGCCTCACACATTCGTCGTTGGGTCAGGGTCAGGGGACAAAATCGAGACAGTGTTGGTTTTTTGTGTGTGTTGTGTAAGTATCAGTTTAGCAAACACATCAAATTTCGAGCCGCGAAAATGAGCCCGATTTTCGTAAAAATGTTCGTTAAATAAATTCAATCCACTAGAGGCAGCGTTTGCCATCGGTGGCACATTCCAGTGGCGGATCGCAAGTTCAACCCTAAACCCTCTCATCCCCTCCCCGCTCGTGGACACTCCCCGGCACGCGAAATCAAATTTCTGCCGATCTGGTCTTCACCCAACACCCAGCGGGTTGCAAAATTGGTGCAACGTGCAGCTGCAAGGTGCATCGTTACGATCGTTCGCCCGGGGGCCGCACGGGTGAAAGGGTTACCACGTAAGCATAATGCTTTAATGCGCCCGTAAAAGCGTGCACTTGCGCTGGCCACGGAACGTTCTCATCTTACCTCCTCCTCCTCCTCCTCCCCCTCGAAACTCCCTTCGGTGAACGAGAGGAAAAGGGTCCGACACACGTATCCTTTCGCCGCAACGAAGGCAAAAAAAAACACAAAACAAAAACTACACAGCTGCAAAACGAAACCAACCCAGGGGCAGAGCGTCTTTGCGGGCTCATTTTGTGCACCTGATAGCTCCCACTGGGTGGGGAGGGGAAGGGAGGAAGAACCACGCGTTTGTGTGTGTGTATATGTGGGAATGTTCGGCCAAAACGAACAGAACTCCAAGATAGGCAAAAAACCAGAAGAGAGAGAGAAAGAAAGGGTTCCTCTGTTCAAGCATTTTTTTTTCGCAAAGGTCCAATAATTGGCCGAACGAATTAGCATCGATTTTACGGGTCATTTTTAAAACATTTCTCTTGTAAAATTATTTCTAAATCATTTGCATTTTTAGTGCGGTGAGCATTATCTGGAAGCTTTTGTATTGCTGAGAAAAAAAATCATTCAACAAATTCTACACCCAACAAAAGGCCAAAATAAGCATCAAAACCGAAAGCAAATATTTTGAAAACAAAAATAAAACAATCTGACAGTTCCATTTGCACCTTTGCTTTGTAAATAAACCGGTGCGAAGGTGTTTTTTTTTTTTTTTGAGAGAACATATTTGTCTAACCTCCCATAGTCTCTCGAAACGGCAAAATCACTTTGATACGAAGGCAATATCACACGCATCGATCAAATAATGCTGATCAGCTCCGGTGGAGAGGGAAAGAGAGGTCTCGTATTGGTTCGGTAAGAAGACCCGATCTCGCTTGCGTTCTTTTGCAACGGCTCGTAGGTGTGTGCGTTATTTTGTATGGATAAAAAAAAACACTCACACGCACACTGACAAAATACAAACAAAATAAAATTCAACTGACCGAGCGGTGAAAGGAGTGGCTAGTGCGCTAGTGCGTTAGCGCGCACTAGCAGTCGAGTGTGATTTTGACAGATGATTGTCATTAATTTCGTTGGCAAACCGGGTGCAGGAAATTGGGTTAGCGTGTGAGGAGAACGCTCGGGGCAGGTGTGCGTCTGTCTTATCGGGCTCCGGGGTCACACGCACCGAACACATCTCAACCGGCCCGTTCCCCGAGAGAGAAAGAGAGAGAGAGCCTTTCTCCTTCGTGTGGTTGCGCGAGCGGGACAGGAAGTGCGACACGGCAGATAGTGGCGTTGTGCATGAATTACCCGTGCTCCCGGGGCGGATACATTTTACCTTTCCCCCCCTGCCTTCCCCTGTTCCCCTCCCCCAACAGACCGACATACCGCACGGCTCATCGTGCGTTCCGTTTTATTATTTGATAATAATTGCGTTTAATAGAATTATAAATGCACTTCCGACGATAATGCAATGCCGGCAAAGGGAGGTGGAGGTGACACGGACGCAGGCAGAACGCACCAGCACGGAAAGCGAACAGGGAAAGAGTGTGTGTGTTTTTTTTTGTTCGCTTCTTCTACCTCCTCTCGATGGAATCGTTGGCTTCGTTCGACGCCATTTCCACCGTCCCCATGATAAATGCAACGTGTGCCGTGGAGCTGCGCCGGTACGAAAACGAAACGAAACGGAAACGATAGCCTTCGCTTCGGAGCCTACGGTGGGCAAGATCACCGAAGGCAAGTTAACGCCGGCCGGCGTGGTGCCTCCAAACATTGCACTATATTAGCGTCAATCACGGCCGGAGCGTGTGGTTAAATAAATGGCTTTATTTGTAGATTGCTGGCCCATCGGCTTAGCCGTTCGCGCGCGCTCACTTGGCCCATCGGGGCCGATTACTTAGCATTAGGCATTAAAAGCGCCGGACGACGTGTCCGTCTGCTGGCGTCAGAGCGACCGGAAACATCCGCAATCGCAACCAGCCGGGCGCGCGATTAGGCGCGTCTTGATGGGTGATAACCAGGGGGATGTCCGGGACGGGCGATCGGAAGTAGTTTCTTACCCAACCGTGCCAGATCTGGTCGGAAACACAGGCAAGTTCTAGAACGTCTAGATCTAGATGCCTTATTGGACGCATTGGGAAGTTCTAGATGCCTTATTTGACGCTTTGGGAAGTTCTAGATGCCTCATTGGACGCAAAGTGCCGGATAGTGGCGCGTTTATCCGGCTCGAAGGACCAAGCGTTTAATCTCGCTCCGTTTCGGACGTGGAAGCTAACCTCAACTTTAAGTCGTACCTGAGACCTAACGCCCCAACCGCGTGATTGATCACCCGTGAAACGTTTTATTGTACACGGCCCGCAGCAGCACACCCATGTCCGGTTTAAGCTGTATGATTTATCGAAAGCAAATCTTCCTCCCCTCACCTCGCTGGAACGGTTGCATAGATCCGTAATTTATGGCGTGCACCGGGGAAGGAGACGGAATGGATCGTATTTATCGCCCTACCGATACCGAACTTCCCCGATGTCGTAATCGATGCCGGTTGATGGGAGCGGCCAGGAAGCGGTTCTAAGCACTTCTCCCTCCTCAGGGCCTCGGTGGGAAACCGACGAGCGCGCGCTCGGCCCTTATCAGCGGTTGGATTCTGATTACGTAAGTGGAGCTCGGGGTCCTAGGTTTGCTGCAAGCGATCTCTCTCGCGAACCTGCACTGCTCCTCGGCGCGTTCCCACCACCTACCATCGCCTACCAGCATCTTCTTTTCAATGAAATTTGCACGAAACGCGATGACGGGGCTTGCCGGTAGGTGATACGGCTTGCGAACTAGGGAGGTCTTATCACCCGCTAGGCCCGCTCCCGTCCGACGTTTGACGGCCTTCTTGGCCTTCGGGCGGGCGTCAAGGGAGAGAGCATTAAAAAAAAAAGCAAGACGATTGACGACATGGCCGGCGACATGTGGTTTTTTTTTTATTTCTCCGCGCTGGCGACCCGATCGGACGATTGGATGTTTGATTGCATAAGCCGGTGCGGCTTCTGACGTCTTCGGGATCTTCGGGAAGATTGGGAGCTATTCTATTCCATGTTTTTTCTTTTGAATCGATCAGGACCAAGAAGATGTTCGCCCGAGGAGTTCGCCCGCAACGGTGCAGTTTGGTACATCTGGGAAGGTGTCCGGGAGCAGTGGACCTGGACCGCTCAATACACGTACCGGAACGAGCATTACGTGCCTTCGAACGACCAATCAATCAGGCTAATTGAATGCCCGTCCAGCGGGGAGGGGGACGACGAGGTCCACCATAAACGTTCCAACTTCTACTTCCCGTGACTTGGGATGGATGCCGCGCCCCGGCGCCCCATATCTTATCACCTATCAGAATTGGTTTCGTAGTACAAATCGAGGCAATTCTCATGAAAGAAGCGTACCGAACGAAAGAGAGAGAAAGAAAGAGACCTGACTCTGGGGTCTCTCGCTCCTCCCCTCCCCTGCCTTCCCGCCGCGGTCAACGCGAAGTTCCATAATCTCCCGCGGGAGCGGTGCCTCCCGGAGGTATAAGCGAAGTCGATTTTTATGAGACAAGTTTATTATTAGCCCGAGCGCCCGCGGTGGCTGCGCACCGGCCAACAATGCACATGATTTACGGCGCCTCCCCTTCCACCCAGCGGGGTCTCTTTTATCACCCCCTCCCCGCCAACCGATTCCCGGTCAACCGAAGCAGGACCCTCGAGAAAAATTTAATATCCCAAAAAATGCGTTGCGTTCGCTTGCTTCCACGTGCTTCCACGTCTCCCGCGGTCGCCGATCGATTTGTTGGCTTGTTTGATTAGTTTGTCTTCGGGTTCGGCCGGTACACGGGGCGTTCCCGTGTGAACGGCGCTCTAATTTCTCACCTTCGGTTGCATTTGCGCCCGGTGACGTTCGGAAATTGGAGGCAAATGGGTGCGATTGCTTTACCGATCGGTGAAGCTATTTCACGCGGGATGAGAGAAAGCATGGGCAAAGCGTCAGGTACGAGATGCTCGCCCGAAAGGTCCAGCCTGCATCTGCTTTCCTTCCAGAGATGGACGGAAAAGATGAAGCAACACAACAAAAAAAACACCCCTAGTGTGCCTCTATTAAACGCTATTCAACAGGAGCGGATGTTGCTCCGGCTCCCGGACATTCTTCCACGCAGGGGCAATATGTGTTTGCTACATCCTTTTTTTTGCGTTCCCTCGCACCCTTTCTGTCGAGAGGGGAAACGTCTTGGGTTCGGTTGCGAAACATGCCACCGTGGCAACATCTGGTGCCGTTCCGAGATCTGAGTTGGGTTTTTGTTTTTTGTTGTTTTTTTTTCTTCTTCCGCACTCCCAGAGCAACCACAACGAGACGGACCCAGGGCTGCGCTATGAAAAGACAATTTGCGTGGCCGAGCTGGCCAGTAGCGCTTCCGGTGCCGGAGACTGCAAAAACTCCCGACAAACACGCTGGCCCAGCTGCCAGAGGGATGCGGTAGCGGTTCGGTGGGCAAGGCTTACTTGAATGGGAGGAAGGTGAAGGGGAATACGAACAACAGCAAACAAAAAAAACCCGTAACAAGATAAGTTACAATAGCTCCTGAAGAAGTCCTCGTCTGGAGGAGTCTAATTTTGTTTTGATTTTTTTTTTTCGTTGCTATTTCTATAAAAGCAGGAGAGTGGAACGGAAGAATAAAAATATCCTTAGAGCATGAAGATGTAGAGCACTCTTGATGTAGGGTAGTCTTGGGTTTGATGAGTGTTTTGAAGTTTTTAGGTCTAAAACCGCGCCTCTGACGATCTCCAATTGGTCCTGAACGTTTAATTAAATTGGGAATGGAAGAAGTAGTGGATGTACTTTGAGTTCTCGTTCGTATCATCCTGCACAGGAATGGGTATCCTCCCCAACAGGATCATAAATATTCAAAAAGTGTTCGAACTTTAGGTAGCAACCGTTCCCACGTGCTGGAGGGAAGTACAGGGAACGTATGAAATTTCGAAAAAAAAAAATGGACGGTTCCCACCGGGACCGGCAGCCATCCTCCCGGGAGGATCCTCCCCGGGCGCAGGATTGCGTGACCGGTGAAGTTCCGCGGATCGTTGCGTCAGTTAATTGCCGCCTAATGAATTCGCCGGCGTCAAAGTGCGGGAAATTAATTACAAAAATGAAGTAAATGTTTCACACTCTCCGGCATGTGTGTGTGTGTGTGTGTGTGTGAGCGACATCCGATGCTGGCCGAGCAACCTGTCGCACCGTACAAGTGGAGTATCGCTTTTCAGGGGATGGGAAGAAAGAGAGAGAGGGAGATAGAGGGAGAGAAAGGCAAACGTTCTTGGAGCAGTGAAAAAAGTGAGCGAAAAAAAAAACAACAGCTCACGCACACAAAACCAAACACTCACATGATAATTATCCGAGCCGATATCTGAAACTTCCAGCTCCAGGCAGCGGCAAAAACCCGAATCAGATCATATTACTGAAAAAGGGAAAAGCGAAGAACGAAGTGTCGCAAGATCAGCACCGAAACCGGCCGATAAGATCGCGGGCTGTGCGTAGGGGAGAGGAGGACAAAAAAAAACAACCGCCAAACGAGAGCAAGCGAGAAGGAGAAGGGCAGGGGACGCAGGATGCCGGCCATTTTCCATACCGTGCGCTCGCAAAGTACGCCTTATCGTGGGAGCAGCGACTCCTCCCGGGACCGTGGCGTGGTTTAGATTTTTTGAAGCCTGCTGGGAAAAACGACGCAGGAGATATCTCGAACGTTGGCGAGAACGTTCCCCGGCCGGCTTCAGAAGCCTTCTCGGGATGTCTCGGCGTGTCTCGGACGGCTCCTGCCAACGTAGCGGCCAGATGTTTTGTTTTTCTTGTTCTTGTTTTTTTTTTTTGGTGTTGAGTTTATTTTACACATATCTCAACGCCACTTTCATGGAACTCTCGACGGCTGATGGAATGCACAGCACAGCAGCCAATCCTTTGGAACGCCCAAATGGCGATGACTTTACGGAAGGTTGCGACGGACGGAGGTGTTGGATTTCGAAGCTAGGAGGCTAGGACTTTGGACACGCCGCAAGTGGTGGACATCCTTCCCGCGAAAGGGATCCGCAGACGATCTAGCAGACTATTTGCAGCCATATCCGTGGCTGGCACCTTCTCCAGTGAAGTGCGCATTCAAGCACCACTCGAGAGAAGCGCGCTACTTGAGAGCTCGAGTGTGGTTAGAGCCAGGAATTAGGTTACCTTTGCAAACAGTGATTAGAAGAAGGAAAAAAAAACTGGCACGCGGTTTTTTGTTCTCCTTCCCAACCTCGTTAGGACGCTTCCGGGATCGTTACGCGAACTTCTTGTTTTCAAACACAGACAGGCCTATTCATTCTTCTCCCGCTTGCCCCATTCCAAAGCGTTTGGAAGATCCGGAAACTCCGACTGAGATTCGGGAGGGTCGTGACGGTTATAGGGTACCTGCGCGAAGGAAACCAAAGAACGCCCGGAGGATATGTCTGGGTTTTTTTTTCTCTCTCTCTTGTATGTATGTGTTGCTCCGGCTATTGTTATGCGATTCTGCCGTAATCAAGCCGGCGGTACGTTCCTGGACCCGGAGGCAGCATCGAAGAATCGGACGCTTCTGACACGATGCCGCCTTTCACTCCACGGGACATAAAGAACGCGATCTTCACACGCCGTGGCGCGGCATCGGAAGCGACAGAATAGAACGCTAATAAAGCGCGTTTATGGGCCATTTTTATTGCGGGAACGATGATCCTGACGCTTACTTCGTACAGGGGTGCTCGGGAAAGCGTAAGACATTCCAGAGATGGGTTATTCCAGGCCGGCTAACTAGAGTCGAATGTCGAAGAATTGATTGCAAATGCTCTTGCACGGAGAAGATCTCTTCGGTGGCGATCGAAAGAACCGCTCTCGGTGCCTAATAACTTCGTTACGGCAAGTATCTCTTGGTGACATCGCGCGCTTGGACCATATACTGACCTCGCGAAGGTTTCCATCGGGCAATCTGATTGCTGCGCGCTAATTAATAAATGCCCCGATCTGGCCCATTAATCCTCCAATCAAGCACACCGGCGGCTTCATTACCATCGCCGGTCGAGAGCAGGCCCCGGATGCTCCTGAGACGCGCAGCAGGAAGTGCGCGAGCGCACCGGCACCCTTTTACAAGCATGCAATTAAATTAAGAAATAAACAGCTGGTTAACGTCGCTGAACTAATTGATTGTCAATTAAGGTGCCGATTATGCTGCGCGGACCAGGGGAAGGTGGGCCCGAGCAGGAAGCTAAACAAACAAGCCGGAATTGTGTCGCGCGCGTTGTTATTAGGGCTAGAGAACACAACCGGCTTACGCCGGCTTGTTTGCTTTTTCCTCCACGGACGGGTAATTGCGCGGCCTTCCGTAATGGCGGGATGGGCAGGACTACCTGGCATTCGTTACCTTCCCCGGGCACGAGGGCGAAAAAGAAAGGCACCAGAAAACCGTGATTAGCCGGAACAATGTCCGCAGATCGTTGGGTGACGTGCGGATCGACGTCAGCATTCAGCGACAGCTGTATCGGCAGCTTGCGGACACCACAGTAGCAGACGTCCGAGAACTTCGCCGTGACTCAATGCCGCTGCCAGCAGCCCGTGACGCAATTGCATTTCCCGGTAAAAGCGAGCGCGGAAAGACCGGAAATACCGGCCACCCAGTCGTCGGCCAGCACCTTACCGGCCAAAACAGAACGATCAATCAACCAGGAAGCCGCTGGAGGTGCGTGTGTATTGAAACGAATACTTCCGCTTGTCCAGCTGTGCCGACCGCGGTGCAGTGTCAAGTTGGTTCGATTGTTGATTCTTTCCCAACCGCGCGTCATATGAGATATTCAATAAAAAAAAAATTAAAAAAAAAAAACACACAGGGGAGGTTGAGCTAATCGCTCGCTGGTGGCGCCATCGCGGTGTGTGTGTGTCGCATGGGAATTTGGTTCCTCCACAATAGACCGCATTGTTATCCCTAGCGGAGCTAGCGTCGGTTTTAACGACGAATTGTTCTTCCGGCGACGTATCGGAAAACCATTTTCTCGGAGAACGCTTTTCTTGCGATTTGCAAGGGAAAAATGAGCCCGCCCGCGGTTGTTTCTAATCATTCGCTCCCTCGAAACGAGCTAATTCCTTTGTTGCTTTTGTTTACATTAGTATGTCAATTGCGTTGTAATCATCGTATTCATCAGCGGGAGCATGAATTTGCATCGTTTAAGATACTAATTGCAGCAGCACCGCTATTATTCAGCGGCGTACAAATATTGCTGCTTGTCACGCTTTGCTTTTTATCTCATTTCATCAGGGGAAATGAGCATGGAGTTGAAAAATTCGTTTCAAATAGACGATGAATCAAAAAACCAATACCGCTTCGAACAAACGAGGGTAGTGATGAAATAACCAAAAAATAAATGTTAGTTTTTTTTAAACCGCACTGTGTAGACACGCGCGTATCGTACTGTAAGCAAGCCCGCAGAGCTTTTGTAAAAGCTTCCGAGCTTTCCGATGTCATATTATTTCCCTCGGTTTTCGTTACATTTACCCGGCCGTAGAAACGTTCAGATGATATAAACACCTCGGGTGGTATAATTGTGTGGTTTAATGCCTCAACGCAGAAGCTTTCGTTTATGTTCGGAAAAGAAAGAATCGTGTGCTATGTCAGCATCGAAGCGACGTGGTTGTCATTTTTAGCTTGCAATAATATGGTTCGATAGAAATTACAGATCCGGGGAGAAATTAACGAATTTTTACGATCCTCCGTATACCGAATGAATGTAGCAATTGAACCAAAAAAAATTAAGATAAAAATTGAAAATAATAGTTGAAGAAAAAAGAAAACTCACCTTTCGCACAAGAAAACAGACCACAAACATCACGGTTAGGAACGGTGGTTAGCTGTAGGATGTTGCAACTGGTGCAATCGTATCACAGAGACGTATAAAAGCGAATTACACCCCAACGGGGAATGATAAAATGGTAAGGTACACTGAGCCACTGCATTTTCGCTACCCACCAGCACTGTTTTTGTGAACCATTTCCAGAACGACCAACCACGGAGTCGTACGAACATCGAGCTGCGGCCGGATTCGAAGTATCTGAACCGAAACCACAATGGGTACAAGCTGTCGCTCGACCCGGTGCCGACGTACCGGACGGATTTGGCGCCGTCAACCCAACCGGATCGTGTGCCTCCGTCCGACCATCGGTACAGCCACCTGCGTCTGTACGGCATGCAGAACCACCTGGTGACGGATCCGTGGACGGCCGGTCAGTCGTACTACATCGATCAGTCCGGGATGGTGCAGTGCGTGCAGTGTGATCCTTCCTGCGGGAAGTTGCGCCCGCTCGTGGCGGTGTACAAACTGAGGCTGGCGGATCGGGACGCCGATCAGCGCTACAACCGCTCGCTCGCGTTCCCTTCGGATCGGTTGTGTTTGGTGTGCGACGGGACGGGAACGCTGCACGTGCTGGACACGGGCGAGCGGGGCGGAGGGCGGGAGTGGAAAGCACAGACGGTCGTGAAGGATGGGGATGCGTTGGATGGGGTGCTGATGGATGCACGGTGGGTGGTACATTCCAGCGAGCGTTTGCTGCACATCGTTACGCTGCAACTGGCGCGCGGGGAAGAGGTGAAAGCGAACGGCGAGGGAGCGCAAACGCTGCACTGGAGTACGCTCGTGCAGGCGGAACCGGGCGGCCAGTGGACGCTGTCGGTGACGCGAACGCTCGCGAGCAAAGGCTACCCGTATTACTGTGCGCTCGACTATCAGGCGACCGGGATGCTCGTGGCGAGCGATCATCCGTTTCGGTTCGTGCACGATTCGCTGCATCCGGTCGCACCCGTCGACCCGGAACCGGCGCCCGAACCGACCGAAACGACCCACGCGTGGGAACGGTACCCGTTCACGTGGAGCCAGTCGGAGGACGAGCTGTGCGTGACGTTCGCGAAGCAGCCGGATGTACAATACCGCGTGAGCAGCAGTGACTCGACGGTTCGTGTCTACGCGAACGACGTGCTGGTGGTGGATGGGACGCAGCTGTTCGCGACGATCGACACTACCTGTGCCACTTGGACGCAGGACGCGAGCAAGCTCGAGCTAACGCTACCGAAAAGCGTCCCCGGCGCCATTTGGCCCGTGCTCTTCCCAGGCGGACCGGACGAGAGTGGGACGGACGGGCCGACCGAGCGGCACGCCGATCCCGCACCGAACTTGGACGTTCCGCTCGAGGACTGTGACCTCGGACCGGACGACACGTACTACACGCTGGAACGGATCGCCTCCGACCACACCGTCACGCACAGCGTCTGGCTCGGCCGGGTTGCGCCACTGTTCGCGGTGCGTCTCCGCGCCGACCAACCGTCCGCGGTCGTCCTCCGGTACGATGTGGATGCGTGCGTCTGGCAGCTGCAACCGTCGCCCGACGGTTGCCACTTGCGTCACGAGGGCACCCTGCACACGTTCGGGTACGTGCAGGCCGCCAAGCAGCAGCAAAAGTATCTCGACTGCGCGCCGGACCTGTCGTACGGCGTGATCTGCGAGTCGCAGCGCAGCGTGTTTCTCTACCGCAGCAGTTACGGGGCGGGCGGTGTCGGTTTGCGGCATCGGAGCGGGACACCGGTCGCGGTCGGTCAGCTGCAGTACGTTACGCTGGAGAACGCCGGCGAGATCGTCGGTGTGAGCTGTGCCAACCGTTCGATGCTGCTGCTGACCGAGCGGGCAGTCGTGGCGGTGCAGGTGTCACCGGACGAAGAGTAGCCCAAAGGCTAACAGACAGAAAGGTGTTTGAGCCAGATCTTATAAATACGGGAGAGAATAATAAATCCAAAGCTGATCGACAAAAGTCAGCATAGTTTTGCACATGGGACGATTTAATTATTTACAAATGAATTCAACGGGTTATTAATTTATTAGTAAAGCGTTAGCGTTGTGCCGATCGCATAATTTTGTTTCTCACTCCGCATACTAGAGCGGCGCAATTTTACAAGCGAAATCTACTCACTTGCTTCTTGCTGGAGACGCGAGCTATCTGGGTCTTCTCTTCACCTGGGGGCAACATTTCTTTCCGCAGCTCTTTCTTTCGCCATTTCACCCCACGCTGCTTTGGTGTGTTTGCATAATTTACTAGCGTCTAGTGCTTAATCGGTAGGAGTGCATCGGATGAGATGATGGATGATGAGCGCGAATGTCCGGGGCCCGGTGCACTAGAACAGATGTGCCACCTCCTTGCAGGCGGCCTGCAAGTCCGGATAGCGATACTTGAACCCGTACTCGAGCACCCGCTGTGGGACCACCTTCGCCCCGTTCGTCAGCAGTACCGCCCGCTCCTGGGCGAAGATGAGATTGAGCGCGAAGATCGGCATCGGCAGGGCGGCCGGCCGCACCAGGGCACCGGCGAACGCTTTCGTAAAGTCCGCGTTGGTCGCCAGCTCGGGGGCGACCCCGTTCAGCACACCGCTCACTTCCGGCCGCTCGATCGCGAAACGTATCATCGCGCACAGATCGTCGGCGTGGATCCAGGGCAGATCGTGCCGGCCGTCCCCGACCGGGCCGCCGAGTCCGAACCAGAACGGGAGTATCAGCGACTGCACCATGCCACCCTCGCGCCCCAGCACCACCCCGCTCCGGACGCGCACCAGCCGGCAGATCGAGTTATCCGACAGCGTGGCCGCCCGTTCCCACTCGATGCAGAGCCGCGACATGAAGTCGTACTCGGTGACCGGCGAGACCTCGGTGTGCTTGACCGGGCCAGGCGCGTAATGGCTCACGCCGGAGATGTTGACGAACGCGGACGGTTTGATAGTGGCACGCTCGATCGCCCGGGCGCAGGCGGCCGTCGTGTTGATGCGCGAGTTCCACACGTTCTGCTTGAAGCCGGGCGTCCACCGGCGGGTCGGATCGAGCACGTTCTGGCCGCCCTCCCTGCCGGTAGGCCCTCCTTTTCCAGCTCGTGCCAGCTGATGTGCTTCGGGCCGGGCATCCGGGACACGGTCGTCACCTCGTAGCCCTCCGAGAGCAGCAGCTTCGCCAGCCGGCGCCCGATAAATCCAGTGCCACCGCCTGCAAAACACGGAGGGGAAAATGTAACAACGTTACGCAACGGGAAGGATCGGTTCGGAGGATCGACGCTTACCAATCACTACGTGTGCCATTGCAGCAGGCTGCCTATGTGTTGTGTGTGGATGCTGTTCCGGGCAGGGTGTGGCTTGTTGAATGTATTTCTGCTACTGCGCTTTTCCTGAAGGTCCTGTTTATGTGCAGCAAATGTTCCCGAGCATCACTTCGGGTTCACTTCGAAAATTGGTACGCGATTGCAACACCGGGCGTAAATGGCCGGTAGAATGAAAATAAACAAACGCGATTTTGACAGCTCGCATGACAGCCGAGCCGAGCGCGTCGAAACGTCAGCCTAGCGCCATCTGGCGATGCGTAGTCAAAACACAAACTAAACTATGTAACGTCTGTAAAAGCAGAATGTAACGCCGTGCTTTACCTGTTTGTTTTCGCTTTGGTAAATGTTTGCGCACGCTGTTCGTAATTTCGAGAAAATTATTCTTCTTGCGACGCAATAACCTCGAGCCAGGTGGTGGTATACGGGAAATAGTTTTGGCGCTTCGTTGTTGACGTTACTAACGTCTCGCTAGGCTGCAGACGAAACAGAAGCCAACGCCACCTCAAATGGGATAAACATCCACCAGAACCACTGTTTGTTCAGTTTGCCATATTGCGAAATCGTCAACCTGCACTCCTTCTGCACTTGTTCAGTAACGACCCTCTCCTTCACTCCCACAAGTTTCAAGCAACGGTTCACCTGGATCATCTAATAATGTCGTGACGGACGGCCCTGAAAAAGATGTTCGTAGCACCTCCAAAAATGGCACAACAGTTCTGGTTTACCCTCACTCCGGTCGACATTTGCACAGTTTGCGACCGTGTTGGCTACTTAGGACGGGCAACTGGTGAACAACGCGCTCGACAAAAACATCACTATGTAAGAATGTTACACGTTACGTTCGCTTTCTTTCTGCTCTATCATGACCGAAGAAAACAAAAGATGCCGGAGAGTGTTTTTTTGCTTGATTTTTTATTTGCCATTATGGGATGTCTTATTATAGTCGCGCTTAGCGACACTATACGATACATTATTTGTGTTACTAAAAATTATAAGTAACGCGCCTACACGCGCGTTACATGCTAGATGCGCGGCGTTTCGAGCAAGTCTCGCTCAGACGCACTAGGTGCACTACACCAACTGTCACCGGTGACAGGTGCCGCACCCCGCGCTGATGCTGAGACAGGCTCGGGCAAAACCAACGCCGGCATGCGCCCATACTCCTCCACAGTGCCTGTAATATGATACATTTTACACAGCTAGAGTCCGGCCAATACTCGCTATACCACTAGATCGCTAAACCACTAGAGCACGGTCACTCGAGCGACCCGACAGGCGGATGCCTACGAGTACTGCAACCACCATCGGCTCGCCGTTGCCCGCGTGTCCTTACGCGTTATCGATGTTTGCGTTAAAAGTTAAAAGTTAACAAATGAAAACGAAAACAAAAAAAAGGTAAAAATAACGTAGAGCCTATCGTTGTTTGCCGCCTATGGCGATACCTATGGTCTTGTGCTGCCGCCGTTGCCACATGCCCGGCAGGAGCCGTAGACACAGACATGTTATAGAGCGTAAGAGTGTAGGAGAGTATAGCTAAAGGAGCGCCGGTCGGCAGTCGGTAAGGCGCTAGCAACGCCCAGCACGTCTGCCGACAGCAGGAACGAGGACGCTTTATTACTGTATAATTGGGCTACTGTATTAAGCTAGCCCTTGAGCAGTGGGTGTGCTTGTGTGCAAAAGACTTGGCCATGTAACAGATCGAGTTGTGAACCGTGAGCTATTTACTATCCCACGCGTTTGGGATACGAACCTGCAGTCTAGCCTCTTGGGAGACGATGGACGTGAAATACGTGAATGCTGACATTTCTAAAATGTCAACCAGACACTAGGCGGTGGAGAATAGTAACAAAAGTCGAGAAGTAGGAGCAAGTACCTCGTATCCTTCCCCCCATTGGAACACCTAATGCTAAACGTTTCACGGAGAGCGAGACGCGAAGAAACGAAGTGGTGGTGTTTATCAATAAATAAATAAATTACTACGCCGACATAAATAAATAATAAATAATAGGGGTCAATAAGTTAAGTACGCCCGTCCGTACGCGTTCCGCTGCCAGTTGGCCGTTTTGCCGCGTTTACGTATGCATCAGCAAATAACAAAAACAACAACAAAAACCCTCCCCCCCTCTCCCTCCCCCTTCCCTTCCCTTCCCTTCACCAACCGACCGCAGCACACCAGAGCTGTCCCCGAGGCTGTTGTTTTTGTTTGCTTCGCGTGTTTGTGTTTCGTGAGGGTGTGTTTATACTAAAAAAAAAAACAAAATGGTGTCCCCGAGCGTGGGAGCGCCCCCTGCTCTATTCTATTAAATACTGCCCGATAAATGAAAGATGAGTTGGTGTGTGCGTGTGTGTGTGACGCTGGGGATTGCGAAATGTGTGTCAAAGTTTTC
Source organism: Anopheles koliensis (assembly GCA_000956275.1). Lineage (NCBI taxonomy): Eukaryota > Metazoa > Arthropoda > Insecta > Diptera > Culicidae > Anopheles > Anopheles koliensis. The sequence continues at coordinate 20,509 of JXXB01013530.1, forward strand.
CGACCTGCGCTGAGGTAGTGTCAGAAGTCGAGCGTGTGTGTGTGTGTGTGTGTGTGTTTGAGCGTGTGTGTGTGTGTGTGTGTGTGTTTGGTCGAACAGGATGGGGCAGAAGATGTCCGTAAGGTGTGTCCTGGATGCAGGTCCTGGCGCCCGGTTCAGGTGTAGAACATGCGCGATTTGCTGCCGGCGGCCGATGTCGACTTTGTCGACTTCAGCGTGCTGACGATGGAGCTCGGGCCGCCGGTGGCCGCCGCTGTTGCCAGGTGCGGGTTGGTGAACGCGACGGAGCGTTCCTTTGCCGCGAGCGACGCGAACGAGAAGGGCTTGAGGCGTATGCAGAGAAAGGCGGACGTGATGCAGGAGGCGAGCAGTATCGACAGCAGCACGACGATCGTGACGGTAAACCCGGGCGTCGTCATGCAGATGAGGCCTTCCTCGCGCGCGGAAAACACCATCGTCTCGGCGTCCGTATCGTTCCCACTG
>JXXB01013544.1:0-13744 GCA_000956275.1 Anopheles koliensis
AAATGCTTAAATAAGCACGAATTTATCCACGATGGGGTTGAAAATTCACCATCGACGTCAGAGTGTGTTGGTTCGAGGAAGAAAAATTTCTCCCCTTTTACCACACCCGAAGAGGGAGTACTCACGTTGTTGATGAGCACCTACTATCTCTCTTTGCGTCTGTATCGCGCAGCCTGCCGTTAGCTTGGCACTGACGCATTTGCCTTGGGGCGGACTGCAAGAAATAAAATTAAAGAGAACAAATCTGCCTTCAGGTTTGGGAGCTGAAAATTTGGAATCCAACAGCTCTCAAGCAACCGTCTCCTTCGATAGGATGGTTTAGCATTGGCCGAACTGCTGGTCACGAAATATTGTAACCGTCACGAAGCAACACATCCACACGCGCTAGCAACGCGGATAATTATATTTCCTTGGGGTGAGTTGGTATGTGCGAAGTTCGCGCAACAGCTGACAGGGCCCAGCAAAACCGCACCCGCGCCGTGTGGTCGTTTCTCCCCCTCTTGCTGTTTGTGTAAATTTGCCTTTCGGATTTGCTGGTTTCTGCGGCTAATCAGTTCCACGCCAGACACGCTAGTAAATTTATTTCCTTAGCCACGTTCAGTGGGCATGAATATAGCGTCACAGCCAACCCCTCCTCGTCCTACTCACCACTGCAACAATTCTCGTGCGGTTTCAGATGTTTTTTGGCATTTGTTGTACAGTATTTTTTTTGTATCACACGTCGCTCTGCTGGAAGAGCAGGTTTGTAGCAAGGGGTTTATTATTTTTCTTTGCCTTGGGGATGCACAGATTTACTCAATGAATCCACCCACGGTAATCAGCGCTACCATGTGTCCGTGTGTGTTTCTGTGGTTTTTTTTTATTTACCAAATATCACAGTTTTATCAATGAAATAATGAAGCAAAAAAGCCATTCAAAAACAGAACCATGTTGCTTCTACAGTCTACGTCAATCGTTTCGCGTATGTAATGGAAGCGCTCGGTTTAATCGAAAACACGTACAAACACGCATCTAGCCAACGAATGTCGTCATGAAACGGCCTGACGCTGCTACCGTTTGTTGCTGTGGAGTTGCTGCTCTACGCAGAACGTCAGACATAATCCGTATTTAAGTCATCAATGTGTGCAAAAAAAGAGGAAGATATGAAAGGGAAAGGGTGATTTAAGCTTTCTAATTTCGTTATAATCCTTAATAGACAGTTCCAGGTGAGCGATTGCGGGTTAAACGGTGGGATTTCGCAAACAAGCAAAAAATTAATCCGTTTTAAATACATCATCACAATAAGCTCTCGGTGATGCGAGTTAAAGGCGAAAACTAGAATATGTAATTAACAGCGTTATTGATGCGTTTCGTTATAGGGAATATTCTATTATTTGGGTTTATTTCTACCTGTATGCATACAGGCTTTGCATTCCTACAATACTCTTCTTTTAAATGATTCAAAACAGAACAGGAAAAGATTCATGTTCCGTGAGACCCATCTTTTCATAGCAATCATCTCATGAAATGTTTTATTCATCCGCATTTGAAAATAAACACTCTTTTCTAATCGGCATTCTATTTCTTTGCTTTCACGGCCGCGTTTTAACACTCTAGATCATGAAAACAATGATCAAGAGGAGGTCGATTCGGACGAGGACTACATGTACCCGATGTCTCAGCCGAACCCTAACATCGACACGAACCGCATCGACGAGATACCGGCAAAGGAGCCGAACATTAACGCGGTGCCATTGAAGTCTGCGTTGAAGAAGAAGGGTTCGAACCCGGGCACACCGACACAGGACAACCGAGCGCTGGCGGTGCGCTACGACACCAATCCACCGGCTGCGCACCTCGTGAGGATTTGCAGTGTTAGAAGAATCCACGTCCGTAAAAGTAGAGATAGAGGAAAGAGAATACGAGAACACACGTTTCTTTGTCTCCAGTACCTATGTTTTGTGCTGCCTGCTCTATCATGATACTCTCTCTCTCTCTCTCTCTCTCTACTACAATCTCCTTCATATTGTCTTTTTTCCTCGCTCGATTCGAGATATCTCGAATTTCCTCGTCTAGGTGTAACTAGGTAGAGAGCATGTAGACTTTGAGCACGATTCCTTGTGGAGTCACCCATCGCCTAGTATGATCCTAGACTGAACTGTTGTCCCTCGCTCGTACCCGTGACTGGTTGTCCTTTTTTGTGGAAGTAGTTGCGTAGCGTCATCATTACCCTACCAATTATCATACTTACATTAAATACATGACACCTGCGAGAGGTTTTTCACACAAGCTGTACATTTCCCACTAGACGTGTGTTTTTATTTGCGTTGTAATAGTGTTTAAAAAACTATTTTTGTCATTGTACAATTTCGTATACGACTGTGCGAACAATTGTACCATTTTTAAGGAGTTAGTTTGGACAACTAGCCGACTGCAGGCTAATAGCCTTATGCTGTTCAGTCTAATGCTCATTTTTATTTACTACGTTTTACACATTTTGTCCTACTGATACGGCCCTTGGGACTTTCTACTGTATTTTTATCCCTTATAACTCGTATCACTCTCTATCAGCATCGATTCTCTATCTTTCAACATTGACTTATCGTTCTTTTCTCCTTCTCTCTCTCTGTGTTTCACTGTGTTCCTTCATCCGTCCCTTCGTCGTGCGAAAAACAACACAAAATGAAAAACTGTAAACTATTCTACAACAACATCAATTCGTTTCTGTACATTTTAGGCCAGTTTTACGACCACGGATTAGAATATGGTAATTTCAGATCTTGTTTACAATTATTTTGTTGTTTTTTCTACTACCATTTGTGTTTACCAATTTGCACCCAACATCTTTTACTTGCCTGATTTACGTTCATATTGCAACGTAATATGTTTACATGTCTTTTATTAACATAATTTGATTAATTCATTAACTGGATTGATATGGATTATTTTTTAATTTAATTAACCTTGGTAATTTTGAAGCATTTAGCGGTTCGATTCCATTTTGTTTTTGTTATGTTTGGCAAGCATATTATAATAACCGGGCTCATATCTGCCAGCATATTGCTTGATATGTCAAGACCTGTATTTGTAATGGATTTTAAATAACAAAACTATCATTCTTCCTTCACATTTCACTTCTTTTGCATGAAATCCGTTTGTTATCCTAGCTTTAAGATTTCATTTATCGCGAAACAGAACGCAAAATTTCGCAAGATACCTATTTTGCTAGCGCTTTTTCTCTCCCGTGTATTTGTGTGATTTATTTGTAACCGCACCGGCAATGCGAAACACTGAAGGCAATGCGAAACATATTATCTGTAAAATATCCGCTGATATGCACACATTATAGAAGAAGAATGGGTTTAATAGCAGTAATTTATTAAAAGCGTTCTGGTTGTTTCATTTTATTTTGAAACTAAATACTTCACTCAATTCCTTTCTTAAACGGTTCGTTGTAAAATGTCAAGAGAAAAGTTTCGAGAACTAGCAACGTTTCGACGATCCCAAGAATAAATGCTTTGTTCCATCTGATACACGGAACTCTTTTGTAGGGAAACTGAAGCTAGCTAGACGAAGAATTAATGTGACAAGAAAAGTTTCGTCGACAAAAGGCTTTATCCGGGATAATAAAGATACGCACCGACCAGGCGTATTACAAATCATTTGAATTAATTTTCAGAACAACTTTGTTGCTAATCAAAGCTTGCTTCCGGTAAACCGTCCCTTAAATTTTCGCTATAAACATAGCTTGTGGATTTAGGTACAAGCCATCCTTTTCTTCCATCCAATTTGTTCATATTTGAAAGGATTCGTTTCAAACCAGGCAACTACTTTTCTGACCATTTTGCTACCGTGGCCCAAAGTTTATACGAAACACACCTCTGACCATTTGACCGTCGTCCGAAAGGTTGTGTACAAATTATGGTTTCTTATCCTATCATTCCGCCCTCGAACCATTTTCTTCACATAACCCTGTCTAATTCTAGTCCATCTCGGTTTAAACTTTTTGCTAAAAGATACGTGAGGTATTCTGATTTACCAAGGTATTTCACCTCGGGATAGGCTTGTTTTAAAGTAAAAAAAAAACTATCATAAAAAACCCGTCATCAAAAACTGCTTACTCTTCCCTACCCAGACAGTAAACGGAAAAGGGTGAAATTATCAACCTTTCATACCGTCATGAACACAGAGATGTGCCGTTAAGCACATTACGGACGTTAGAATACGAACTCGGTAACGTTCCTCGTTAGTATTTATGTGTCGTTCGTACTATATGGATTTGTTTTTTAACAATCCTGTTCTGTACACCAAGCGAACGAAAAGTTCAGAATGAAATGTTTAGCATATTGCTAAACATGTTAATGTTCATTAATTTTCGGTGCATTCCATTACGAGCAGAGCAGAGGTTCTTTCGTTGCGAAATTTTTAGGATGTATCACTGTTTTCCGGTAGCAATGTTAATACCCCGTGGTGCTTTGCGATTCGTACACTCATCGGAGCCTGTTCCAACGTCACGGAAAGATAACATTCCGAAAGCTAGCTCGCCTTTGGTGGGCATCTGGTGTGTCTAGTTTACCCGAATCGCGGTTCTCAGTTCCAACCAAACCGAATTCGCGCACCACAAAGCCACTATTATTTGTGCAAGTAGATGATAAATTATTCCATTATAATGATAATGTCTCTTCGTCTTTTTTACATGCTTGCTCCGGGTCCCATGGTTTGACACGGCGCTGGAATGTTTTGACATCCCCGGCAGGGGCAGGGAGTTGAACATGACGCTCGGACGAAAACAATATGCGAGTTCTAGTGTTTTCTCCCGTCCTGGGAGTATGCAGTGAGAAGAAACTCACGCTCTCGCTGTCAGCTACAACCGTAGACGAAATGAATATTCTTACCAGCACCAAGACGTGTGGTGGAAAGACGATATGCGCCTTTACAAGGGGTCAAAGTATGTCAAAACCATTTTAACGAATACCGCTTACCATTCGCCACTTTCTCGGTGGTAAAACGCCAGAGGCAGAGACTAGTGACGCGTTTCGTGACAGTGCAATTGGAAAGGGATTTGTATCAAGCATGTCTCGCAAGAAATTTGCGACCAACATTCATGACGCGTGATATGTCCCATCACGGGGGAATACTAAGGCAGTGTCGGAAATCTTCTGCTCCGTTAGAAACTCTCTTTTGCGGCACCACACGGTCTTACCGTCTGGCGCAAAATCAATCATGCAAATTCGTGGCGGAGAATTCGTTGCAAATCATACGAATGATTAATTGTGCTATCAGTCTCTTTTGTAGACACGTGCTTGTAGTTTCAGCAAGGCGTGGTATTTGTATCTTGTTCCCGAGTGACATTTTTCATATAAATTTATACCTACATTATTCTAAGTGAGAATGCTCATATTATACACGTTTGCCGTGGGCATTAAGAGACCAAAGTTTTCAGTAAAACCGGACTGAAAAGATCTTGCATGCGCTTAATGAAACTGTTCCGAATATTTAACAAACACCGGTTGCATCATTCATTTAGGTTCTAATGTGTTGCCAGTTATTATTTAAGTGTGAGGCATTTTAATTAATGTTTAACTACATCTGGTTGAACTACTAGTTTGTTTATAACAAGCAAAAACACATTCCTTCATTTGCGTTGATTTCGTTTGCCTGATTGTACACTGTGTTATAATCTCCTGTTCTTAGTTTACCCACCCAAACACCATCCCATCAATAACGAAGGTGTGATGCTTTATTGGCACTGACTGCATCCAAAAACATCATCACCACAACCTCTTTTTCCCTCTCCTAAACACAAGTATATCGAAATGCCAAGCTAATGGTTCTCTATGGCCACCGCCTTCACAGTTCCCGTCCGATGCGTTTCCAAATCGGCCTACCGAGCACGATGGAGAATAAGGAGAACACCCGTCCGTTTGTGATCCGTGAGACCGCCGATGACTGCGACCAGTCGGACGGACCGATCTGCTATCGGGATGAGGACGCCGATCGGGCGGCAAAGATCGCGCGCAAGGAAAGCCTCTCAATCAAGCTGGCGCTAAGGCCCGACCGTCAGGAGCTCATCAATCGCAACATCCTCCAGCTACAGTCGGACAACGAGAAGCAGGAGTCGAAGGAAGCGATCGGCGCGCGGTTAATCCGGCGGCTGTCGATGCGTCCCACAGCCGAGGAACTTGTCGAACGGAACATTCTCAAGAGTAAGTACACAGTCGCAAAGTGACCACAAGCGCTAGAACGATACTTAACATGTACCTACCGTTTTTCAGCTCAATCACCGGCGGAGGAAAAGAAGCAGAAGGAGGAAAAGAAACGCTACCTCCTGCGGAAGCTCAGCTTCCGGCCGACGGTCGACGAGTTGAAGGAGAAGAAAATCATACGCTTCAACGATTATATCGAGGTGACGCAGGCCCACGACTACGACCGAAGGGCGGACAAACCATGGACACGCCTCACGCCGAAAGACAAGGCCGCCATCCGCAAGGAATTGAACGAATTCAAGAGCTCCGAAATGGCCGTGCACGAAGGTAGTCGACATCTTACCAGGTACGCTAAGCCCTTTTCACGTATACGTAATTATAGTCCGTAGGTTTGCAGTATATGTACTAAATATGTTCTTCCTCGTTACAGGTTTCATAGGCCATGACAACTGCAAGGGAAAGTCGACCAGTGCAAGCAATTTGCCGTTCATTACATTTTACATTTCTCATTAGACGTTACTACCACCATCAAACATCTGACCGTGTACATATGAGCTATGACACACATCCGCAAACAGCAATAGGGTTGCGATACGACGGAACGCGGTCCTTGTTGAGAAGGACACTTACTTTGACCTACCGCATCGCTTCCGTATCTCAAGAACTATCAACCACAGTCGTCGCCACTGGATGCGACAACCTCTACGGCCGAATTACGGGGAATCCCGAATTACGGGGAAAAGGTTTCGCATTTGCAGCAACGATGTAGTGTCACGCTGCTCAATCAACTTCAAACAGAATTGAGGAAAGGGAATGGAATGTAAGTGTTTTTTGTGCGTGAATGTCATTAAAGAGGAAGGGGAAAGGGCTTTGAAGTTTTTTTTTTGCCACCAGTATGTGAAGCAAAACAAGAAGATTCCAACGACACATTCTCAAACATTTCCGTATACTGAATGATGCGCCTCCCCCAAGCCAATAACGATCGATTGATGCCAATTTTAGATCCTCGGCGCTGTTTATCCTAATCAAGCCTAATTTATCCTTCCTCTATTGGGTTATGCGCGAATACAGATCAGATGGTTTATTCCACATTGGTGCTCATCTAAGCTGAGGCCCTCTTACGGTGCAAGTTAAGACATGTGTTTTGACCCCTCGTGGAGTATAAAATGATATTTCTTGAGTTTAGTTAATTACCGTTTGTGTTTGTGTACCGGTTGTGAAACAATTCTGTGGTAGAATTAGACATCGCAACGAATGGTAAAGTTGCGGGATTGGAAGTTATACGTGGAAGAATAGAATCTGTGGCTAAACTACTTGATCCTACTGTTCCTGAACAAAAGGAATTTCCCGGCTGGGTTTGCGGCTAGACGTATGCAATATTTTGATTTGTCTGATTGGTAGAATCCACGAATCCAGAGTTTAGAAGTATTATTGTATTTCAAAAAGGAAATAAAACAGCAAATGTTAAATAAAATTCACCTTACCTTATAATTTGCCACGGAAAATACTAAATGTTCTATTGCATACCTCTAGGCGTCAAAATCACTCAGGACACGAACTTTGTATTACAGGATAGAGTTGAGACTTAGTTTAGTCCTTTATTCTTTCATGGATAATGAAGCGGAACAAAACGCTCGCTTGCAGAAAAAAGGTAATAAAAACGGCTTGATTCCACCAACAACATCCTTGGGACGGTAGTGCGGGAAAGGAAATTACTTTTCTAAAATTAGCACGCAACACACAACAAAAACACTAGCAAGCTAAAATTGTTTTGACGAGACAAGCAGACAAAAAAACCGCAACTAAAAACGAGAATAATCATACTGTGATAATGTTGATGACGTTAATAGAATGTTACCGACAAAGGAGGAAACGAGCATGAAATGTATGCGGCGGGGAAGCACCGGGGAAAAGGAGGGACACACTTTTGCAAAAAAAAATAAAAACACACTTTGAACGTTTTGGTGGGAACGCCGAGAGAATGGAAAGATGATGGTAGACATCGGGAAAGAGTTCGGTTTAAACGAAAGAGTGCAGATAAATCTTGATTACAATGGAAAAAGCAAGGGATAAGAATGGTAAAAGAACGGCAGAAGTACAAGTTTTGGAGCGTTGGAAACACGCAGAACAGAAAACTCTTGTATTGCACGGAAACGTCGGAACGAAATGACGTTTAGACAGAAGCGTGACGTGTTTAATTAGTTGTGCTTAGCTCGGAGTAGGAAAACAAGCGAAAGCACACATCGTCGGTAATCACAGCTTAATGTGAATTTTAGCAATATAGTAACAAACCCTCTGACAAAAACACATACGACGAAAAGAAACAAATGATGGTAGCAATAGCAGGAACAGCTATACCAGTGAACATTCAATGCGGAGAGTTAGACGCGATAAAGATCTGGCTGGCTACTGTAGAAGCGATTGCGGCCTGTGCAGTGCGTTGTAACCAACATATGCATCATTTTCACTGCATACGCGTTGCTTGTCGAACTCCAAACGATTGTCTAGCCGCCTGTGCATGTGTGCATTATGGCGGGGAGATGAAATGGAGAGAAAGAAACTATAATAAAAACCAACGTCTGCTAATCGAAATATCTCCCTCTCCGGACTCACACGGTTTGTGAAAATAAACCTGCAATGACGACTACTACCGCTATTACAACAACTACTACAACTACGGCTAACAAAAACCACTACTTTACCATAAATAAGAAACCAATTCATTACATTGTACATATCCTGCGAGCACATGCTATAGCAGAGTTTGGATCCTCGCTTGCTCGAGGACGACGACGCATTTGACGAACACAAATTAGGACGCCCGATACGATACTCGACTCGAGTGGAGCAGTGATTGGTGTTTAAATTTAGGAAATCATTCAATAGGAGCTTGTGGTGGAAAAATCTCTGCTGCTCCAAATCTTCGTCGTGCAAGGTGTACAAGTAGTTGAACATGGTGAAACATTCATTTTTGAACTCAAAAAGTACGCTTAAACAAAAGCTACTGCTGAATGTGGAATCCCGAGCAGTATGATGCGGGTTTTGTATATTTTGTTTCAAATTTCTAGTTGTTTTACGAACAAGTTTTTTCCAATAGTTTGTATGTTGATCTTTTAATGTTTCAAAAACAATGATGTCGTAAGTACTTGTTGAACTGTGCTTGGGTCCAACATATTTAGTTACATGCTCAGTATTCCTTTGATTGATAGTACATTATAATTAACTTGAAGCAATATTGTCTACCTTTAATTGAAAACTATCATTTCTATTTTATTTTTGGAAACTACTCCTAAACTGAATGTTTAAAACCCATTTTTGTCAACTAATTTGTGCATTTATGTGCATTTGCCCTATTAAAGTGACCTACTCCTTTTAATGCAAACAAAATGGTTAAATAACATTGTTCGTAAAAGAAGCATTACGTAGATCTTTGAAACAGACCTGCAAACCCTTTCATCGAACAGGAAATAGAACGCATCGCGCAACTAGTATTGAAAAAAGGCAAACGTTTTTGGGATGGCTTAAAACTATCGTAGAGCAGACGATAACAATTATAGGAGAAGTATTAGCGAGATATGCGATCAGACACAACAGCAGAAGCTTTTGCACAGGAGTACAACTCGAACCACCGGAGTCAAAAATGATGAAACCACTCACACACTCATCCTCGCCGATAATGGCAACAGTGCCAGACGAAACGAACCCGGTAAACGAATGTGTTCGACAGCGGTGACGAAAGCACACGGGACTAGTAGGAATGCTTCGAACCAGTCGTTCGATCGTGAAAATGTGTCGTTATTTGGTTTGGTTGCGACTTTGCAGAGAAGAAAGAACACGAGTGCGTGGGATAAAACAAACAAAAATCATAAAATAAACCATAAGCATCATAATCAAGCATAAAAAGGCATTTTTGGCGAGCCTAAACTATATTTGTAGCAAACGCTGGTGGATGATTCGTGGAGATTCGTTAAAAACTACCTGTCTCCACCGGCAGGCAGACAGTCAGACAAACAAACTGACAGACGACCAGCATAGTAAGCAGATATCGCATACGATTCGCAGATCGCGGCCTTCTTTTCTATCCGCGCTGCCAAATGATGAAATTGCGGCTTCTGGCGTACTAGACTGAGTAAACATTATTTGGAGAGTTATGGTTTTTTTTCTATTAAAATTCAGTTCGAACCAAAAACGAACGATATTTCATACGATTCGGTGCTTTCTCTGTGTATGTCCATTAAATTCCAAAGTATTCGTTGAGGGTTGAATACTGTTGTGCTGTTGGGTTTGGCGCATCGGTGTCTCTAAAAGCGTCAACTCGCACCATTTTCGTTAATAATTAATGTAAGGGGTGCCCCCCTTCTTTGTGACTGGTTCACATACCCATACAAACACATATAGACATCATCGTGATTTTATGAGACACTCTTGTTCGAGGTCCAGAAATCTGCTTTCGTAAACAATTATCCAACAGTTTAGAAAGACAAATAAACACGTACACGCGTCGACACGGGAGAAAAGGATGCATCTCCAGAACACATAACCAGCTGAAGAGGCAGGTGAAAACATGAATTATAAATTATGAAACACAGACAGTTTCCGGACGAGAAAAGTAAGAACAGGAGAGACACGTTAGTTTTTAAGTATAATACGTATATATATATGAGTATATATACACATATATATTAATATCGATTAATGAAGCAACGTAAAGGAGGATACGTTGAAGGAAAACAAAATCGACAACGTAAGAGAGGATAGGCGACTGGGAAGGATGTAAGAAGACAGATAGATGCGAAGGAAAGAGTGTAAGAGACGGATACGCTCGACGAGTCGTGCGATGAAAAAGCGACAAAAATGTGTGGGGAAAGCGAAACAAATCAATAAATTGTTAAGACAAGCAAGCAAACAAACAAAAAGAGAATACAAAACAAGTAACGACAAATAAATGAACAAAAAAGAAAGAAAACTGATCCTGCGTTTGTTTTTAGTAACTCCATCTCTTGTTGTGACTAACATCACAGGTTTGTATACTTTCGATAAATATATTGCAAAAAACTAATTTTCCTGCTTCGTTACTGAACATTTTCGGAACAAAGCAACGAGTATTTGAATATCACACAACAACGTGGTCGGTAAAAATCGGACCACGTGAGATTGACCTTTTCCACCGGTTTGACGGCTAGGTGGCTGAGCTCTGAGTGACCGCGATATCACACACACACACACATTTGTGCGAAGTGTGAAAGGCGCAATACAGGAGTGTGAGTGTCACAAAAATGGCGTCGTGCTGCACCGTTAAACGAACGTGAAGTTTCATTTCGTCGATATAACGTCACTGTTGTCGACAGCAGTCCATCAGTCTGGAAAGTGCACCGGACCAGTTTATATAAAATAAAGTTTTAAACCTACAATTGGTTTTATTACACTTTGAGTTTACTAGAGAGCGTAAACGTATGCGCACGCTGACCGTTGCTGTCCTAGTTTACACGTGCGTCACTGTACAAACACTTCAGCACTTTTTTCCGTGGACGTAAAGTACTGCATGCGATCTTGCCTGTTGGTGATGGAAATTCAAGAAAACCCTTTCATTTCATCGGCTGTCATCAGCAAGGAAACCTCTCAACTTCTATTGCGTTAAATTCAAAACCAATATCTACGCGATGACAGTGTGTAAATAAATGCACCGTTGAGTTCTCTTGCTTGAGTGTATTGGAAATCAGCAAACCCAAGTGAAGACATTTCTCGTCAAGTGCACACAATAGAGCAAGCGAAGTCCTTCTTAAATCGCGACCGTTCAGTTGAAGTTCAAAAACAATTGATTGTCGTTTTTATGGCTATTTTTTGTGATTAACCGATGCGTTTAAAAGTGATCAACGTACTGAGTGAGCGTTCACGCAGCTAGATTATCGTGTGTGTGGAAATGTTAGTAGTGTGTGCGGGAGGAATTATTCTATTCTATGATGATTTAACAAAGTTCTCTAACAACAGTGTGGTATAAAGACAGGTAAGCATACGCGTCATCTGCATCCGTTTATCTACCCCCCGGTTTGGTCTACTATCTGTTGCGGATTTTTTGTTAAGAAAAACCGGCACGTGTGGATGTGTGTTCGCTGACATTTACCGTAACCCTTCTATTACCTCTCCCAACCGTCGTTTCAGCGTGTCATAACTTAAAATCGTTTCTCTTTCAAACCACAAAATTACAATCGGAAGCAATCCAAGCACTTCGTAGCCATAATTAAAATATTTTCCTTAAATTCTGTTTCTTTTACTCTACAGGCGCACGCCGCCAGATCTATCCACATACTTTGATTGGTGAGAGCCGCCTCCACCACGATTCGCCACCACAAACACACTCGCAATCCTAAACGTCAAATCGCGGGATTTGCAGCAAACGCCGAAAAACGCGCGTTTCAGTCAACGTGCCTGTGTGTGCGTGTGAGATCTCGTGCTCTTCTCTCTTCGCACCGGATAATTGAGAATGAAAGACCACTCGTATGAGTGTGTGCGTGTGCTCTTGAACGCTGCTGCTCACAGCTGAGCGACCGATTCGGGTAAAAGCAGAACAGACTTTACACAGTCGACTGTGAGGAAAACCTTTTCCTTTCTTCACGTTTGCTGCGTTTTTGAAGCCTTTAGTCCGTGTGAGACGCACTGTGTTTGAGCTGGTTGATTTTGTTTAAAAAGCCCATAAATTTTTCTACAATATAATACGCGTAATCGCCGTTAGCGCCGTGCAAACGTCAGACGTAAGTTTCGGTTTCGATTCAAGCATGAATCCGCCGCCTCCGCCTCCGATAAATATTTCGCTCGTACCCGGAGCACCACCACCGGTGACAGCAATCAGGGCAACAGTAACTACCAACACGGGAACCAGGCAGAAGATCATCTACGAGCCGATGATACATCAGACGGGATTTCAGAACCTGACTGTGGCGTACGGCAACGACCTTACCATAGTGCGTAACGATGCTGTACCGATGCCAACAACAAAACCGTCGTCGGGGAAGATAACCGTGGCTGCAGTCGACAATTCGGACCCGTTCATCAGGCACGTTACTGCCCAGCTACGGGATGGAAAGCAATTCACAAATCGAAGCAAGGATCTACTGACAGTCAGTAAAGTGCCAACTCAAAGCACCATGATGGTAACGACGGAACTGCAACAACGTCATTTGCAGCTGCAACAGCAGCACCAGCACCAGCACCTTCTACGTCATCCAACCGTCCAAAAAGATCCATCGTATCCGTTGTTATTGCCGGAGGGAAGCGGCAACGTCGGAAACAGTGGCCAAGAGTCGAGCTACGGCGTGTATAAATCTCATCTGACAAAGGTAAATTGATCGCAAATTAATTTGTGTTGTGTATGCTAATCCCTAGGCTGCTCTAGTGCGCTGGGTATTTTCTTTATATTTTCATGGCAATTTCCGTTTTTCAAATTGTGTTCCTCCTTAACGCGTGTGTTGATGCCGTTTTTTGTCCCGGAATTCAATGAATCGAAATGCAATTCCACGCACAGTGTGCTGAAGGATGAGAGAACGAGAGAGAGAGAGAGAGAG
>JXXB01013563.1:0-19072 GCA_000956275.1 Anopheles koliensis
TTGAAGAGACTACCGAAAACGCAACTACGTGAATTATCAGCGGTAGTGCTATCGCGCCAGATGTGGTACGTTTCCGAACTAATGACCGACGAGATGCAATCCGGACTTTAACCGCGACGTTAATCCACTTTGAACTTGTCGATCCGATGGTATGAACATTGAGTTCGGATACTGACGTTCCGAACGTGTGATATCGGTATGTTTTTTGTGTGCCGGCTTTTGCTTGTGATTAGACTGATGATACATAAAGCAAAGAAGGTATAGTAATGAAAATGAGCAGCAGACCGTAATTTAATCGTTTTATCCATTTAAATGTAGGGTTTTCGGATTTGGTGGCACAAGGAAGGACTCTTTGGTTTGATTATGAACCGAACAACCTAATGTATTCTACACTCTATACAATTTCAGTTTCCTGCGTACTTTAACCGGGCGCGTCGTGATGTCACATTAGCTTTGAATGCTTTCGGCGTATTGCAGAACTACCTTTATTCAGAAGTTATCGCATGCGATTACAAACGCTCTTGAAAATGCTCTTATTATCAACTAATTTAATAGACTGAAGGAGTTGCACGGAATTTAAACAAAATTTGCAGGTTGCATATTTCTTTCTTTGCCTGTTCGAATCAACTTAAAACTTTTCACCTCTTGTGCTTATTTGATAGCATCCGTGCGGGACTCATTGTGCCCAAGGCTCTAAGAGCCCACGGAGCTATATTGTTTTCTTTCGTAATACGGAGAAGCCATACTAAACAAAATCATTTTAAAAGAGTGGTGTGTAGGAAGTGCTTGTGATCTCGAATGAATGACTTTGTTAACTCGGCACCTTTTTAATTACTTCGTGCACTTCGAAAACGTGATTTTCCGCACAAAATCCAAGAAAACAAATTAAAAACATTGAAAATATGTTCAATACCTTGATTCACAGTATTGAACTGTACTATGCCATTAAACTGTATGCGTAAGCCATCGGTCGAATGGAAGGATGTGGCTGCAAACAGATAAGATAAGGAAATATTATGCAATGCTATATTTGAGGTGAATTTTTAGATCATATATTATTACGATAACTCACCGAATCGGAATAGGTTGTATATTTCGGCGTCAAGTCGTTACCCTTCAAAGTGATGAAGGCACCCAGATTCTTCATTTGGTCGCTGTAAATGAGATTGAAAAGGGAATTATACAATGCGGCCATTTTTACCTCCACTCAAGCATTTGATAAATCCCATCAACAATCATACCAGTAATTTGGTGCCGAAAATACAGTAATGCATTTGCCATTATGGTCCACCTCGTAGCCTTCTGCCTTCACCTCATGACTACGAATGATGTAGTCCAAATTATTGTACTTAAGGAACGCTTCCGTCACGTCTGGTCCAAACTGTATGCCGACACCTCGTTTCGACGGTACACGCCCCGGCAGCGGATGTGGATCGGACCATAGTAGCTCGCACATCAGGCCCTCTTCTGGCGGCTGGCAGTTTCGATCGATTGCACGAAGATCATCCAGCGACACGTTATCTTTCGAAAAAAGGCCGCCGTGCATTACAAGCACCTTCTTATTGATCAAATGGCACAACGGCAGCCAGTTGTATACCAGCGTAAACATGTCTGCCATATTTTGCGAATATTTCGACACGACTTCGCCGGTAAACCCGTACAGTTGATTCATATTGAAACTCTCGTGATTACCGCGTGCCAGGAAGAAGTAGTTCGGATACAGAAGCTTGAAGCCGAACAACGTGAAAATGCACTCCACCGAGAACGAACCACGGTCGACAAAATCACCATTGAACAGGTAGGGGTTGGTTTCCGAAGGTAATCCGTTAATCTCGAATATGTGCAACAAATCGTAGAACTGACCGTGTATGTCACCGCAAACGGTAAACTTCTGTTTATCCGGGACGTTTATCTCCACCAGGGAGGGTTGTGTTTTAAGCAATGCTTCCATGTCACAGAGGATCTAAAAAAAACAAATAAAATAAATAAAAGATAGCCCTGTCCAATAGCCGGATGCAAAACGCTTACCCTATAGGCAAAATTCTTGTGGAGCTTATTCTGATTTTTGTACCAATCCAGCAGACTCTTCATAAACTCCAACGTTACTTGCCCATTTTCCAGTTTAGGTCCATTATAGTCATCCTCAATAGCTATAGCGGATGTTTTCAATAATAAATCAAATGTTGCAAGAGCAAACATGCCCCATAATTCAGCAAAATGCTACTTACTAACGACCTCCAAATCCCGGCACATTTTAGCCACACTCTTCTCCTGGTGCTGCACCGAGATGGCCTTCTCGAACGCAATTTTGTTGACCATTTTTTTGCACTCCGCGTACTTGTCCTGGGCGTCCTTCGCACTGGGACAGCGCTTCGCTACAAACTCTAAGTCAGCTAGTGCTTTTTTGAAGCGACCCAACGCCATCAGAGCTGCCGCCCTACGGTAGTACGCTTTGGTGTAGCTATTTTTCATTGAGATCGCTTTATCGGCATCGCTCAGCGCGTAGCCATACGATTCTGTGCGAAAGTGAGCAAAGCTTCTATTCGCATAGAAACGCTCGTTGGGGCACGTCTCGATAGCTTCCGTGTACAGTGCGATTGCTTGCTCGTAATTTTGTTCTATCGAAAATAATGATCTCATTGGTGACGAATTGATTACCATTGTTGCTATTGTACAAATTTACCTTTGAAGTACTCATTGCCGCGAGCACCCAGTTCGTCGGCTTTCGTCTGCAAGGGGTTTTCAGGCGCAATTTCCGGTGCCGCTGCGACCGGAGCCTCTACCTTATGATTCGTGTCTTCAGCCGTTGACGACATGTTGCGAGCAGTTTTTTCTCAAATGATGCGAGAAAAGAATAAACCAGATAAAATGCACCGCTAAAAACAGAACGAAAAACTAACACACGCAATGCTTGCTTTTCTATCGGTGTTTTACTTGTCACCGATGACAGCTGATTTTGACGGCGATAGCCGGTTATAAACCACGAGCGACGCGTTGCGGATGCTTGGAGAACTGAACATTTCATATCTGCATACATTAAAATCCGGTGGGATAAGAGGGCGGATCATAACTCGCTGCGTAGCAATATTTTATTATCTTTTCATGATGAACGTAACGTTTTAACTAGCTCAGATATCATCAACATGAGATTGTCTAGCTTTTTCTCGATTATGTCGACATTTTGATGATCCTGTACATTACCAACCAGCACATGATTAAGATTAAGAAAATTTTGTTGAAACTGATCCATTTCTTGTAGAAAATCTTCAAGTCGTTTTGACTGATTCGACTGTGCATGATCAGCAAATTTTACTTCCTTTTTCAACGATTCCTTTTGTGCAACAGTTTCATACAAAAATGCTTGCTCGGCACAAATATCATCCTCGTCGACAAAATCTTTCATCAAGATGGACGAAAAGACGGGTCTGGACGAAACTGCTCTATCCCGTAGAATATCTAGTTTGTCTATTAAGTCTTGCCTTCGATTTGAATAGTGGCAGGAATAAACAGGGGATTCCTCCCTTGCTAGCATGCTGTTCGTTTCGAAACACAGACGCGATAAATCTTCGAACGTTTGTTCGGATATCTGAAGAAAACGTTCTTTTTCCGGACTTTTCCAAATTTCTAAAAAAGCTTCGATCTCGGACTTCCACGATTTATTCAGTTCGTCAGCCACACAGGTCAATAGAGGAATACTATCGCCGTCCGATTTTTCTCCGAAAGATGGAATCGTTTCTTCCAGCAATAACGAATGATTCAGTGAGATGTCTGAGAGTAGAATTTTGCATTCACTCAAGTTTAATTTAAGCTTGTTTAAGCTAGCAGTGTTTGGTGTTTGCAGTACTTCTTCTATAGACTCATTCACCCGGCTGAAGGTGTCATTTAGTGATGTGATGGTACTTTGCAAGAATTTGGAAGAATCTTGAATCATGGACTCCCTAACAAGGCCTAAAGACGAATCTTCCTCTTCCGTCGTGGGTACGTGCTGCCACATTTGTTCTATATCCTGCAGACGTGCAGTTGTGTCTTTTATGCTTTGTGCGACTAATGAACTCTGGTTCATGTAATTTGCATCAAATGAAACTGAAATTTGCACAATATCTTCTGATAACCTTTGAAGATCTTGTGCACAATTGATGGCGTTGCGAATAAGTTTAGGTATTTCCTGGAATATTGTTTCTGGTAAAGAAGCTTTCATCTTCTGCTTAGCCAGTTTGTGTTCAGCAACACGTTTTTTCAAATCGTTCAGTGCTTCTGTGCCTTTTATGCACTGTTTGACGAGATTTTCTATAGATGGTGATTTGGGAAATTTTTCCGATGCATCGAGCAATGTGTTGTGAAGAATAATTTGATCCTGCAGCCGTTTCAGCAAATAATCGGTGTTTAATTGCGATCCAGAATCATCGAAACTTTTATAATTCATTTGCATCTCGGTTAAAATACCATCGGAAAGATGCGAAGCTTGTTTAGCGCTACTATCTAAAAAACTTCCAGCATCCATTTCGTGAGATTGTAATATTCCTAGCGAAGCATCTGTTTCACCTCGCGATGATTGTCCTTTTGATTCATCTAAGTTAGAATATATTAGATGTCGGTTAGCATTCCGTGATCCGGTAGTGGAATGTGAATGATTTGCAACATCCGACGTGTTGGAATGGTAGGGTCGTTCTAATTGGTTTGTTACTTGCCGCTCCAGAATTGTGCGCAAAAACTTCGTTTTTTTACACAGTGGTTTCAGTTTGTTGCGACTAAATCCGGGTGGTAAAATTTTGGAAACAGTTCTTGGGTTATGAAACGTTGTTTCTTCCAATCTCTCTTCCATGAGCTTCATGTTTGTTTGGTATGGTTTACTTATAATTTGATTTCAGGTTGTTTTGAGCTTGTGTTGTCGTTCGATGTGACAGTGATATGGCCACTTTTTGTTTAATGCAAGTAGACCGCAGGTGGAGTTGATGAAGTATGCCTGTTAGCATATACACTGTAGATGCTTGAAGGTTACTATGATCGAAGAAAAATTATTCTTTCGGTTTATTAATTAATAGGCTTACATCCACATTTAAGGTACACAGCAAAGGAATTAATGTTTCGCATGCGCTGCATGCACTCCGCAGCTCGTCGTTTCAGTTCCCGTCGCTCACACTTTCCCCAGTATAGACGTACAATCTCCAAAGCTTGATCCATTTGCTTGTCGCTAAAATTTAAATGTCTTACCAAATCGTCGATCGAGGCCAGAAATTTGCATTGCAGTTTGTACACCTTGTGTGCACTCGCATCGGCGTTCCAGTTATCCACCATAAAGCTAAATATTTTGGGGAACACGTCACTGTGAAGATAAAAATTAAGATGAGATTGGAACTGGATAAATGAAAATTGTTTCAACTGAACTTACTCTAATGAACGTTTGCGAATGAAGTCCTTTGCCAGGAGTGCTAAAGTAACCAGAAGATCAAATGCGTTGCTTACAACGGCCGGATTGCGATCGGAGAACCGTTCGGTAAAATTGAACCATATGTTGTGCACCAATGGTAACAACTGATTTTCATACTGGCTTAGGACATAAATTCCTTCATTCAACGTGGAAAGCGCTACAATTTTTTCACTATCGTCAGATGAAGCGAGGTATTTAAAGTTTATGCTTAATATGCGCATCACTATTTTTACGTGAGCGGGGAGATTTTCTTCATTTTCCTGTCCTCCTATATCATCTCCATCTACGGGTTTCTCGTTCGTATCCGTCTGCTTATCAGCTGTGGGATGGTCAGGTTGTAACTCCGGGTCTTCCGATTCGTTCGCAATTTCACGTTGTAGTAAACATTGCAGTCGTGCAATCTGTGCGGAAAGTTTTGCAGACGCCTTTTCATCAGGCGATTCCTTTGGTGCCACCGTTTCTGTTACATACCGCAATCGAATAGAGTGGATAAATATTTGAAGTACTCGTAGACATACGATAGAGTTTTTTGCACCGTACTGTGAGTAACTGTCGAGAATATTCATTACGATCGGTGTGACCGTTGTTTCGAGGACGCTCGATGATTCGTACGGTATAAAACGCAAAACCGCTTCCAAAATACACATACCATCCTGAAAGTGATCTGTACGTCGTAGGCATCGTGTTATCTGCTGTGAAATGTAGTCCAGATTGTGATGAATTAGCTGTCCGATGGATGACATGCCTTGCGAGGTGGCTACGATATCCAGTGCCAGCTCTGTAGATTCGTTCACGCAGTTTAAGGTACTGCCACAGCACTGCAAAAGTATGCGCAAAACGTCATACATATACCATCGAAAGTGATGTTGCATTAGTCTTGCGAGTCGAGCAATCGTACGCACCACGAGACAGATATGTAATGCATTGTACTTTTGATCGATGATGTTGTCGTTTTCGTCCAATTCTAAAAACCAGTGCTGCTTCTGCAGTACCTCGTCCAGCAAAGGCTTGAACGTTTCCATGTGAAATAGAGTTGAATCAGTGTTGTCCGGAATTAGTTCGCTCAAAATGAACAGATAATTGTTGCTATTAATTTTTGAGCCATAGAAACTTTCCAGGATAAATAAGATAACAATATTCATTGCCTGTCGATGTAAACGAATATTATGGATAATATCAAGAAACGATTGTTTAGCCCGTGGATTTTGTATGTTCTTCAGTACAATCCATCGGGATTCGTTCTTTTCCTTCTGCAAACGAAATCCTTCTTCATACTCGAAACGATACGATACGTACTCTCTTCGTATTAACTCATCCACACTTTCGAGTTCCGCTCCGGCTAACAGGATCATGATGAATTGTTCAAGAATATTTGGCGATGAAAACACATTTACTAGTTGAGATTCGGAGAAGAATCTTATATAACCGGTAATTAGTCGAAAGTTTGCTATTTGTTCACGTTCCTCACCACGGTAGATTATGCGTGGTAGTTGGTTGAGTACATCATAAAACTGTTCATCAACTCTGGTTCCGGCGAAGGAAATAGAAAACTTTGCAACGGATTTATGGTAGTTCTCGCAGAAATTGCGAACGCGCTCAGATTCATCATGACACATCGCGATCACTGTCTGCAAAAAGTGTACTGTGCAGCTGGGCATATTACTGGAATGAAAATTGACGGTTAAAAACAAAGAAATGCGACTATCAGTGAGCATTACTTACTATGTACAGTTTTTCAATAGCTCGCAATTCATTTTGGCAAACTCTAAACGAACGAGTTCTTCCTCGTGGCCACGTATATGAAGAATAGTTTGTAGTACTTTTTCGACCTTTTTATCTGCCTCCAGTAGCCAGTCGCGAGACCGAACTGTCTCGTTGAAATATTTGATTTTATCATCGTTTCGTAATCCTAGCCCCAACACGTTTGCCTTTCCATCTTTGCCAGTGTAACTAACCGTCAGCTCGCGAAACCTTTGGACGCAATAGTTTTCTGTCATTGATTCTTTTGCATAATCTTCAAAAATTAAACTAAGCGTTTGACCAAGCGCTTTTATGGCAATCCGGTACACAGCTGTCCCTTGTTTTTCATCCCCATTGATTATGGAGACGAAGGTGGCAAGCACCTTAGGAAGCGTTATGAAGAGCAGTTCTGCCACTTGGCAACGAAGTACCACATCGTTGAAATCAAAATCGTCATGCACCTGAAGAAGCGAAAGTATGGTATCGACCGCCTGAAAACGCAGCTTCCTCGCACGCTCCGTATCCACGATGCGGACGCACACAAAAATGGCTTGTGAAAGTAGGGTTAGATTATCTTTTACGTACAGTTCCTCGACCAATTCTAACTGTATCCGGCGAGAAACTAGGGATATTACTTTTAGAATACCTAATTTGTATTCCTCGGATAAGTTTGGCCGTATAGAATTTGTATCTTTGTCGTACACAAGCTTCACAGCAACAATGAGAGTGGTTTTCACCGCTAACGCCCTAGTCAGGCGGCCTTTTTGCAAAATGGTTATGATGCATTCTAGTAGATGCGTTTTAATCTCGTTTTTATTTCTATAAACATAAAAAAGTTATATGTAAGATAAGCGAATTAGATAAGATAGATGAATAACAATCCAAAATCTACTTACTGTCCCGGAACGGAATCGACAAGGATGATCAACTGCTGAAGAAAAATGTTCTGCAAGATTTGCACACTATGTTCGTCAACTTTCTGAAGATGCTCGTTTAGGTGTATTATACGCTCTCGGGTGGGGTTTTTGATAACAGCATTGAAAAGCGGTTTAATTGTGGTAAATATATCCGAAAAGTTGTTCATTTTTATGTGAGCAGATAAGCTGTTCTTCTCGAAATTTGTTTGTTTACAAATTTCATTTACCGATTAAATGTCAACTTGCCGCAATCATAACAAACAGTGTTTTTGACATTTTATCGTTTTAGGAAACTAACTTTGTTTGAGAAAAAGATAGATTTTATATTTTTCTTTATTTAGCATATTTTTTACTTTCATTAGGTGTTAAATATTTTACAGTGAAGAAAAATAATTCATGTTCAATAATTCTGGTTTGTATAATGTCTTACTAGTCTATTTTGTATCAGTAATGCTAGTTTAAATATCTACACTATTCAGAATAAAAAGCGTGTCGATGAAACTAATGATTTTGACTATATGTACTACATTTGTAGCAGAATGCTTTTAGCTATCCGCTTGAAAGGTATGCGTAAGCGTGTTCTCTACAAAATGGTTAACTGCCTAAGATTTGATTATTTCTTCTGGTCCGTGGGTGGCAGTATCACAATGGACTTCAGATTGCGAAAAGTCCCGAACGTCAGTGTATGTTGAATTCCATTGACCGTTGCTGATCCATGTCGAAATCGGTTAGCGCGGAATGTGTCGGAAGGAATGCATTCACCAGTTTGCGCGTGTAATCCGGAAGGAACGTGTAGCTAGAGAATATCAGCAGACCTAGAATGGCAAATATGAAAGCATCTAGGGATCGTGTTTGTTAAGGAAATCTGTAGGAAAACATCGGTTGAAACAGATTAATACGAAATAGTTTCGAAGATTCGCACAAATACCCGTTAACACTATTTAGATAAAAGGATACTGACAAATCGCTTTTCCCAGGGATCCAACATGTAAATGCAGGTATTCAATTCGTATAGCAAGTACACGGAGGAGATCGATTTCCATATTTTACGAAACATTCTTGCAGCGGACACTAGCACTGTTTTTATCGACTTGCTTCAGTAGACAAGCGAAACACTTTGACTGAGCTTCTCAGAGTAAATGGACGTGAATCAGAATCACCGTGATTGGCTTTTCCGTTGGGTTGTACTGAGTAATATGATTTCGTAATCAGTTGGAGGTATCCCCTTATCGATGTTATATGTACACAATTGGCCGTAGATTTTTGGTTGATAATTTTTGCAGGTGTCTTACGTTGAAGGGGGTGATTTCCTGATATCCATTCACCTCGGGCTATGTTCCCTGCGATAAGGGTTCCGCTTCTATTGCAGCTTTAGACTGACTCAGCGTAATCGTCTCCTGCGTCTTATTGCAAGGGGGACTTGTTAATATTATAAACACTATGAAACTAGCAGCAAGACGTCTGCAGTAGTGAGGTTCGTTATCATCAACACCAGAGAATCGAACGCATACATGTGGATATTCTAGTGTTGTTTGAATATATGAACGTTCACATTCTATTGCGCACCAAATACCGGAAATCGAACGTGAATAAGACATGGGAGATGGGTACACAGGTAATACAGATTTTCATTCTACTTATGGTTATGCCAATATTGTTCAAGCCAGTCAATTGAAAACGATGCGAGTAACAATATAGGCTGATGACTATATGGTTTCTTTACAGCTAATGTTCCATAGCACGCCAAATGTTTTACTACCAATAACTTCACAGAACGACAATGATAAGGCAATTTTCGTTCAGATACACATTACCCATTAACAACGAAAACGCTATTTTTTGTATTATTTCACAAAAACGAACTTAATATACGAGATGGTTTTGTCTCGGCCAAAAATAATTGTTTTGTTTATTTGTTATTTTTTATGATAACTGTCAAACTTCGGAAATCTTCGGCCGATGCAAGTACTGTAAAAGAAATGATTATTTAAAATTTTGCCTCTTCTCTTGCCTATAGAACAAAGAATATGTTTAAAAATTTTAAAATATAATGCTGAACTATGTGTGAAAAAATATACACATGAAAATCTGTTGTTCCTGCTGGATACAACCAGGGAGCTAATTTCACGCACATATCAATTTTAAAAAGGCCGTTCGCACTTGTATGTTCTCACAAGTTGTTTAATGGTTATTCCTTCAGGTATGGAGCATGCTGCTTGAGGACACAATTACACATTAGAAAAAGGATACTGACTAGACATTTCTCCCATGGTTCGAGAAAATATGTCATGCTGTATATCTGCCACTTCAGGTAGAAAATGTCCCATCGTTTTTGCAACTTTTCCTTCCAGCCGAGGGTTTCCATGGTGCAATGCGTACAATATCGTCAGTACAATTTCACTTTTAGACTGATTTTGCCGATCTTTTCTTGTCGTTGGTACCCACAAGAATCGTACAGCTCAGGTGATATCTTATCGATACAAAATTGATGCCAAAGAATGTTCCATGCTTGCTTGTGGCCACTGAGAACACACCTCGTGGTGAAGGATTAAGTCCATGGATTATCACGGTCTCGTTTTCGATATCGTTTTATCGAGTAGGCATGTCATTTAATGTTATCTAGTCTAACAAATGAAATACCTTCAGTGTGCTGGTAAATAAACGAATACAAAAAACATGTCAACCAAATTCCAAGTGTGTTGTGACGATGAATTTCCTATAAAAAATATGTGCCCTTTTCGCGCTAGTTCGCTGTCATCCATTGTGGATGATGGAGAGGAATTTGTCGCCATAGAAGATCCACAAAGTCGTTTACATAAAAGCACTGTGCTAGAAGTTCTAGAAACTTCCTCCTGTTGGTATGGTGTGAAATCATTCGTTTTCGGAGCTACCAGATTTCGGATCGTTGAAGAACTGTTGAAATCTGTCGAAGAAAATTCTTCGGCAAATGTGGATCTTGATATAGCTGTGAGTAATTATAGATGAAAAAGTCATGTAGACAATAAGTGAAGTTTTTTTTTTAATTTAAAGGGCTGCGGTTACACAAATCTACACGTTCAAATTGTCCTGAATTCGTTGCTCCAAACACGTCCGGCATGTCTAACGTGCGTGAATTTGTGCCGGAACCGATTGTTTAACCGCTCCATAGTATGTATGTTAGGAAATGTACTGCAGGAGCTGCAATCCATATCATATCTCTCAGTGTGTTACAATGTACTCGATGACGAATGCATTGGAATCTTGAGTGAGGCAGTATCCAACTCGGGGGTTCGTAAGTTTGAAGCAACGCACTGTCAAATCAGTGATCGAGGAGGAAGAATATTGTTCAATTCACTGATGTATAGTCATTGTATCGAAGTAATTGACCTGAGCTGGAATAATCTGGAGAGTAACAGTGGTGTTGAAATCGGTCGATTTCTATCACATCAAAAAACGTTGATAGAACTGATCGTGGTTGGCAACCATCTATACAATGAAACGCAATGCATCATTCCTTTTTTACTGGGCGCTGTCGGAAATGTAAGTTTAAAAAATCTCGATCTATCATGGAACAGCCTTCGGGGTGAAGATTTCAGCCGGGCACTATTGAAAGCTCTACCTCAAACTGAACTTAAATGTTTGAAATTGGAGCACAATCTTTTAGGAAACATAGAGTTGGTTTCCATCGTGAAGATGATAAAAAAACACAATTCATTGGAAGAACTGTGGCTCGGTGGCAATATTTTCGAGGATGAAATAACGCTCGACCTTGTACGAACTTTCGGTCGTCATCCCACGCTCCAGTTATTATCGCTGGGTTCATTTAATTTCGTGTCACAACCAGTTGCTAAGTTGGGACAGTTCTATTTGAGCAAAAATCCCTCAAAACAAGTCATCTATCAGGGCGTGCTGATGGCCAATCCAGCGCGATCAGTGGATGTACAAGAGATGCTGCTGGAGCGTTGTCGATTTCTTGCCCAGAAACCAAAAAAGAGCAAGCAAAAGCGAGACTTTGGTCACCTGATGTTAGCATTATCCGGCGCAGAAAATAAAACGATCACACGTGAAGAGTTTGAGCTCGCTGTGAAGCGATTTCGTATTAAACTCGATCGTTCGTTGCTAGAATATCTGATGGATGCGTTTCAGGCCTCGAAAAGCACTGTTGATACGTGCAGCATGGCATTGAAGTATCTCAGCAAACATCCTACCGAACCACCGGCAGTAAAGCCGCGGAAGGGAAAGCCGAAAAATGAATAAACAACGAATGGAGTTTCAATTTTATCAATATATTTATTGCTTCTTTCTCTGCTTTTCTGTAACTCTGTAAAATGCTGCTCACTGCTGCTGCTACTGGTGATCGTAAACATGAAAATGAACGATGATGAAACGATGAACAAATGAATTGTGATAACGGCCACTTCTACCCAAGGGTAGCGTAGAGTCTGTCTTATATTTAAGTACCATGTACTACACGATGCTGTATGACGTGGAGGGCCGTGAATGCAACACTGACGCGGGTATGCGAATGTTTTTAGTGGAATGCTTTACTTGATCATATGTTTATCTAGCTTTACTTCTTCCTCGGATTGTTCGTTTTCGTTTGTCTAATTGATGCTTAATCCTTACAATGTTGTTGTGGCATTTGTTAAGGGAACTTCAATTGTTCGCCGCTGTGATGCTAGTTTGTCTTTTGTTCACGTGGATCTCACTCTCAAGTTTTTACACTATTTACACAATCACGCACGCACACATTCACACACACACATCGCAGGAGATTTTTAGTTTTCGTTTTGCATACCTCCTAATGTGGATTATCCTACACAGTTAAATAATATTGAGTACAGTTCGAAATAATGTACAGACTGCTTGGGCCGTTCGCTTGCACAGGCAACGAATGTAGCCAATGCATAGCGTTTCCCCCCATATTTATCGCTATCGCTTATCTTAGTTGTACAACTCGCGAGCAACGCTAAACAAGGAACTATTTATTCCACTAATATCTAGCCCTAACTAATTAGCCCTAGCTAAGCACATGCCTAAACCGTGTAGATCTCACCGTACGATGAACAAAAAACGACGAAAACGAAAAAAAAAAATCCTCGAAAATGGCAGGCAGAGATGATTGGCCAACGTTTGCTTATGTTTTCGTTTGTTTTATGATTTTATATCCTTGATAATTTCATTCTTCTATGTGTCTGTTTCGCGCTTAGGAACCACTATCCCGGGCTAGAGATCAGTAGCGCCAGTAAGCAAAATACCGCAATCTATCGACCCAGTGACGCTAAAAGTACAATTTTTACACGCATAAAACCTACATGGCCCTTAACTGCTAACCTAGAGGCAAATAATAATTATGATAAAAAACAAACAAACAATTTTATCCGTCATTCGAGTCACTTATTTAATATCACATTACATTTAACTTTCTGTCCAAGCAACGGCTTGAACCTGGCCTCGAATCCGCTGGGGCTGTTCGAGACTGATTGTTACGCACGCAAAACACTAGTGTGAAGGGACGAAGATCGAATGGGAAAGGGTAGCCGCGGATCATTGCATTGCGCGTCATTCTGTATCGAGATTGCCTGTTTGTGGCTCATTTCCTGGCTCAACATTATTGTAGCCTAGCAGTCCGTTAGTGTCTTTTCTTGCATTAGTTGTGAGTAGTGAACACGGCTTACGGCGATTGATTGCACAGCAACGAATATCTGTTTGTTACCTAAAACTTATCCTGTTCCTACACAAGAAGGATGTTTCTTTTCGAGTGGAAGGCTTTGTCGTGTAAGAGAATAAATATGTACATCAAAGCATAATAGACAGACAGACAGTTAACAAACGGTGAAGCGCGTTGGCGTGTAATAAATTAGTTACTCAAAAATAAACTAATAAAATAATGAACTCTTACTAGCGCGTTTCTTCTCACCGTTTCCCGTTGCTATTTGCACGAGCGTGCGCATTATTTGCTAGTCCTCTAGTGCTCACACGTGCACTGTCAGGACGTCCGATTCCGGCGTTATGGAACCACCGACGATCGCCGGTACCACGTCCGCCGACGTCGTTACCGGCAGGCTGGACGTCGTCCCGCTGGACACGGGAACGCTAGCGCCCACCGGTGTCCCACTCGTCGTCACCCCGGCGCTCACGTTCGTCATCGACGTGCTTGAGGCGGTGTGATCGTTGATCGAACGTTTGCCAAAATCTTTGTGCTGACTGTCGATCGCACCGACGATGTTTTTCGTCATGATGTCCGCGTTCTGCGTTTTGTGCAGTAGTATGTGCGAGTTCCGGTTCGCTGCCTTCTGCTTGTCCGGATCCTTTTCGAACTCGGTCCCGTCTCCGGGCCCGGTACAGGGCGGATAGAGCTGCTGCGATCGGTGGTGAACCGTGCTCGGGCCGGCGATCTGATTGATCTCCGGTGCCGGATTGAGGCTCAGTTCCATCGCACCGCGCAACGAGCTCGAGCTCGCCTTCAGTGGGTTTGCGTAGCGGCGAAAATTTTCCTCGTTTTGCAGGTTGTTCGACTTTTCCTCGTCCATGCCGCGAGACAGGTCGAGATGGGGCGAGAGGTTGGTGCCGGAGCCGTTGTGCGAGTGTAGCTTCTGGCGCCAGAGCAGCGCGACGAACGCACCGAGACAGAGGGCGACGATCGCGATACCGAACCCGACGGCGATCAGATAGTTGGAGCCGGTGTTGCCTTCGTTCACTAGGGCCGTCTCGACCTTCACCTCGAGAATAGAGGTAAGCGGGGCGGCCTCGACGAGATCCGTTTGAAAGGAGTCGTTCTGGATGCCTTGCTGGCGAGAAAGGATTTCGGCCAGCAGTCGTACCGCTTCTGTTAGGCTGGATGCACCGCCGACTGGATCTGTTGGTGTTGACTGGTGATGGAGAAGCACATATAAGAGAGGTTAGATAAAGATGCAGATGACGAGCCTAGCGCGATCACTTACCAGTGTCACTTCGATCGTATCGTTTGTGCCAGTTTTGAGATCACATAATACCACAATGAAGACGGACACGTCGAAGGAGGGATTTTTAATTAGCTTTTCACCCAGCTGCAACCGGAGTAGATGGCACAGCCCGTCCACGGAGGTACCGCGGACGAGCCGGTTCAGCTCGAGTAGTATCGAAACTCGTGCGCAAGCCGTACCGAGAGTTGCCTAGAGTAGAGACAAGAAGAGGAGTGTTATGTCCGGTTATATCCACAACAAGGAGGTTACAATATTTATCCTTGAATGCGTGTGTATGTATGAGGCGTTATTATTACCTGATTTGGCCAGCAATCGGTCGGAGCCGGAATCTTTGGTGGCGCTACACGCCTCGATGGTTCGAATGCCCGGCAATCTCCCCGCGGTCGGCACGGTGGAGTCAGGCAGGATTCCTGCGACGTGGGCACGCACACCTGATGGCTTTCGCATGCTGACGACCCGGCACCACTGGATTGGTTCCGGTTGAGACAGTTGCTCAACCCGCACCATAGGTTCGAGCAGCGTGCCTTGCCATTAACGCAGATGCACGAATTGCAGTTGCTTTCATCCGGTGCTCCGGGGACGGGGGCATCCATGGAGTTGGGTTTATTGAGCGTATCGCTTCCAACCAGTGGATCGTACGGTGAGTTGGTGGTTGTGTTGGAGCATACCGACGAAGGATCGGAGAGAACTGGAAGAAAAAAAAAGCATTTCGATCGTTAGAATAAGAAATACAGCGGATGATGATATTCCAAAAATACTTACGAATCTCACACCGCACGCCGCGTCGTCCAACCGGACAGATGCAGGTGAATCCTCCGATGCCATCCTTGCAGGTAGCTCCACCCAAACACGGCTGCGGAGAGCACTCGTTCACGTTGATGCGACAATCCGGACCTGAGAATCCCTTCGCGCACAGACACCGGAACCAGCCTGGACCGGACTCGCACGTGCCGCCATTGTGACACGGTTGGCCCTGGCACTGGTCGAGTGGTTCGCTACAGAACGGACCACCCCAGCCGAGCGCGCAGCGACAGTGAGGCGCTCCGCCAAACTGCGACGGTATGCAGGAGCCGCCGTTCTGACACTGTCCTGGTTGACACTGGACCGCACGCTCCGAGCAAGTTTTCCCCGTCCAACCCAGTTGACATTCGCACGAAAAATCACCCTCACCGTCGATGCAGATACCGTTGTTGGCGCACGGATTCGACGTACACTCGTTCACGTCTGGATGGGGATGGATAAAGTGGTGGTTGTTAGTGGGAGCAGTTCCATATTCATACGCCAATGCGTTGATACTTACTATGCTGACAGAACGGTCCCGTGAATCCGGTCTGACAGTGGCAGCTCGGACCCATAGGACCCGTCTCACACTTGCCCCGTCCGCTGCACGGTATCACGATCTGTCCCGGGGCGACGGTATCGTTGCTGGACGGCATCGTGCAGCCTCCTTCTGTAGAAAGAAAAAAGAGCAACACAAAAAGAAATGATCAAAATAATGTATAAACATGTTTATTATAGCGAGCGACAGACAGAAGCATTTAATTCACATCTTCATTAGTGATGGCCGCGTGGTTGGGGGCGCTAATCTTTCATATTTTTGCGTTTCTCTCCCTATCTCTCCCCGCTGGGAAGCTAGCTGGCATCGGGAGTAATGAGGGTAATAAATAGTGCGAATGGCTGTGCATAGATTCTGCACAATGTGCAGAATGAACAAAAACGCATGCTGCAGCTGCGGGCGTGCGATGTGGCACGGCAGCCATTTTAATTGCTTAATCAGTGTTTCGTACTGCATTTATCTCGCTTCCTTTTCTTCACACCCTTTTTCCCACAGGGGCAGATGTTTATCTATCAATTCTGATACGTTTTTTTTGTTGTAGCTGCAGTAGATAAATTGTCGTTAATTGTTATGTGTTTTTGTTCCGCTTCATTTTATGTATTTATGTATCCACCTCAATGTCGGTGCTGTTGTTTTTGTGGACGAAAACAGATAATGCTGTTCTTGCGCTTTGCGCGCGGTGGCATCGGCATCTTAATCGAGACTAATGCGCAAGGGGTACGGCTAGTTATCGGAAGTACGGGATTCGGTTATCATCCTAGCCGCTAACGAATAGTGGCTCGTTTGTGCGTTGTGTCTTTCTGTGTTTTTATGTTTTGTTTCCCCAGGTTAACATTAACATTCTTCTCACTGTTGTTGTACATGCCAGAGATGGCGTATTGTTTACACGTAAAATTTTCTTTTCTCTCTATCTCTCTCTCTCTCTCTCTCGGTTTTTTCTTTTCTCTCTATCTCTCTCTCTCTCTCTCTCGGTTTTTTCTTCATTTCTTTTTTCGAGCATTCGAACACCTCGAATGGTTGCCGGATCAGATTCCACCGAACCCTGGAGCTGAGGCGAGGAAAACCCTTTCGGCCTCATTTGGGATCGAGCGGTTACACATTGTCTTTCGTCTACCGCAACATCCACCGCAAACATCGTTAAACGAGGTAAAAGAGATGCTTGAGTTTTCAATTTACATTAATAAATGGGTGTCTTCTCACCGAACCAAGCAGAACCAAGTAGCTAAAGATGTTCCTAAAGCCAAAGCAGTAGCTATAGGCATCGTTTTTGGGTAATTTTCTTCTCGCCTCCCAATGCAGCGGTATAAATTCCCCGGTAAGGTCGCGACGTGGAGGACCACGCTGTACCCTTTTTCGGTGTGGAAAGTGCTTTGTGCAATTGTCGCGTTTCGGGCGCAACGAAGAAATGAAACGCGCTTGAAAATGGCTTAAAAGTGAATGATCAAATAGAAATTACCAGCATAAGATGTGGGTAAAAAAGCGATGATTGTGATGGGAGCCATAGAAAGCAAGTTGGTCAGCAACATTGTATCCAAAGCATCCAATCGGGTTTCCTTTATCTTTCACCAGCCGAGAGCCGGGCGAGGGGTGGATGTATGCAATAAGCTATGACAAATATTGGCCGTAATCATTCATTTATCTTCATCTGCAGCGTAAGAGAGGCTGGTCGTTCGGATTGGTCCCACCGGAAAAGTTAACGTACGTGCACAACAAGTAAATCGCGTTGGTTCCAGTGCCTGGCGTTTATGGCACAAATGGGAGATTGTGCTTCCTTTCATTTGGACTCGATCATTTGGTCATTTGTGTGCCGTTCATAGAAAGGGAACCGAGGGGTGCGTTTTGGAAGGAATAAATAAGTTGTAAACAATTTATCAAAAATTAAGAAAAAAAAGCCCGACTTGTTACACTGTAGTTGGCTCTTCGCTTTGCTTCGCCTCTCTTTACACACGGTCCGAGATCCAACGTAAACCTTCGCTTCCATCACCCGGTCGGACCCGGTACACGTTTGAAGAAAAATGTATTTTTTCGCCCTTCGCTCTGTTGTCCGTTCGGTGTTCTCGTTCTTTCGCACCTTTGTAGTAGCAATGCCGAGTTTGATGCCTTTCTCAGAGGTAGTCCTCAAAGATAACACAACAACGGAACAAAAAATAGACACATTTTTTTTCTTCTCGCAAGATATTTGTAGCGCTGTGTCTTAACGCCGCCGGAGAGAACTCGCGAGAAGAGAAAAAGTTCCATTAATTATACAAATATCGGCCGTACCTTCCAACACACGATGAGCTTAACGATTGTGTATCCGAAAGAGAGACAGCGAGTGCAAAATAAACGGAACAGAGAGATGGCGTGGGGTGAAAAAATAGCTTCACAGTCAAAAACGACAACAGCATCCACGGGCACCATTATGGTTCATCGCTCATAAAGCATAATGCGGTGGAGCGATGGAAAGCAAAAGCGGAGTGAGCGAGATCGCACGAGATGGGAAGGAAAGCTCAATCATATTGTCATTATTTTACAATCCTTTCGTGCTCTTCCTAACGCGCTGGAGCCTGTACCGCACCGCCACTGTGGGATGAAGATGGTGGAAGTGCGGGCTGGTTATTCTAAATTTGGATCAGCTTTGTATTAATTACCGAGGCATTTAGGAACCTAATTATTCATCACATGCCACCGATGAGATAGAGAGAGAAACAGAAAGAGAGAGAGAGAG
>JXXB01013567.1:0-10838 GCA_000956275.1 Anopheles koliensis
ACTTAGTAATTCGTCCGAAATTTATTCTAATTTTTCCTTCAATACGGCATTATTTTAAAAATAGTCCATTAACGTATCCGCTATTGCCTGTTAACCTGAAAGTCAACTAATAAAACGAAGAATTGAAAAAACGAAATCAATGAACATGCTGTGACAGTACGAATAAAAAAAAACAGATATCTTAACAAAAATAACGGGTCAATTTCAAACATGGTGAATTCAGAAATAGTTATGGTAGCTTCAATCGTCCGTCAAACGAAAGGCTGTTTGTTAGTGGATATGCGCATGTCTTGCAATTTTCCCACAGCAGCAGCACAAAGACTGTTTTGTTCGTAGAGTAAAGAAAAAAAACAACTATCATTCGTATCCTCGACAAGAATTTTCGACGCCTAAAACACCTTGAAAATAAATACTGAACTAGCAGCGCTATGTGCTTATAAATAAAACCATCTAGAATAATATGCACGTGCGTCAGTGGTAAAGATTAGTAGTGCGTCATTTTAATTAGAGCCTCGTGTGACTGCATCATTACGATACACAGGAAAGTGCGTGTTTGTAAAGTATTGAACAAGAAACGAACATGAATCCGACAACAATTCCGAATCATGACTTTATGGAACTGCATCCGGTGCACCAGCATCCAGCAGGTTGTAAGCAGCACTGTTTCGTGTTCACTGAAATCGCGGACATTGAACTGCCGCCTGAAATCACTAAGTACCCGGAGAAGATCAAGAACGGAAGCATTCATTCGTACACGAAGGAAAGCATTTCACCGCCACCTCCGAAACTGGCCAAGGACCGCCGCAGTCGTAAAATTATCGCACTCGTCTCGGGGCTACTAGTGTGTGTAGCATTAGCGGCAGGCATTCCGTTGGGACTGCAATTGCGGTCCTCCTCACTGCTGGAGGCACGACTTGCCTTTATTAGACGTCTACTGGTCGAGTCTCCGCTCGTGGAAGGCTACTGGGCACCACCGATGGGAGCCAATTTTAGCAAAAGTTTCGCTGAAGTTAAGAATGGCATGGTCGGAGCGCTTCTGTGGCCAATTGCGGTTCCGTGTGCGGCCCAGTATCTTGATGCAGTTCAGTTAACGCTGGAAGGACTAGACGATGCACGGCGTCTTGTGGGTAAGAATCGAGATATGGCTGCGGTGGAGAATGCGGACGAGATGGAGCAAGCCCACACCGAGGGAAAGCTGGCGATTTTGTTCGGACTGGAGGGAGGTCACACGCTGGGTTCGAGTTTGGCGGTGTTGCGGTCGATGTATTCGCTAGGTGCTCGATTTGTTTCGTTGACCGGTGTTGGATGTACTACTCCGTGGGCCAGCGCTTCAATTCGGAACGATTTCTTCGACGAAAATCTGCCCTCGACTCTGACCAACTTTGGAGAGGTTAGTACTTCTAGACGTCCGTTGTGCATTTCAGTGCTCCGCAATAAAGAATTCCGTTTCAGATCGTTATTCAAGAAATGAACCGCCTGGGCATGTTGGTTGAAATATCGAGACTCTCGGAACCAGCTATGATGGTCGCGTTAAACGTCGCCAAAGCACCGCTTTTACTTTCGAACGCGCTGCCCTCATCGATGTCATGCAACGGCACGACGGCCGCCGTACCAGACCATATCCTGAGTGCACTATCGCAGAATGGGGGAGTGCTGATGCTGAACGTCGAACGTTGCGGAGATAAACCGATGTCCCTTAAGGATGCCATTACCGCTATCAACTATATCCGTGCGATTGCAGGTGTAGACCACGTTGGTCTTAGTGGGTCTCCTAAGAACTATCCACTACTGTTGGCCGAATTGGCTCGCGATCGGTTGTGGGGTTCGGTTGCGATCAAGAAGCTGGTCGGTGGCAATATCGTACGGGTACTACGCGAGGTAGAAACTAACAAAAACCGATTGCCCCTATCCGAAGATTGGATACCGCTGGAGGCGATCGAAGGAAACGCGTACTGTCGTTACCCGGAGACGTAAATTTAACTGTTGTTAGACTGTCGGAAATGTGTGAGAAAGATGTTTTTGTTTTGAGTGTGGTCCATGATCAAACAAAATATGCCTCATAAAAGAAGGTCTTGTGCTTTTTCCAGACACACAGTTCTTTCTCCAAGTTTGAAAGCATGGGATTTATGGGTGGGAGTCAAACAAGTATTATCTTTAATTTAACACACCAGCACGGTGTAGATGTGTGGGAAGAACACATACACACAAATCTATAAATACACAATAGACACAAGTACTAGCGAATAGAATAGTAGAACCAGGATTATCCCATGGAGGATATGAACCTAGTTCTCTTTGGTATAGTGAATATGTTAATAGAGCATCAGAAGAGACAAATAGTATCGCATATCAATTCTTCCAGAATAATATATAATTTAAATTACACACTCGCGTTCCTACCTATTGTTTGTAATATTGAATTTAGATCTATCTATTAGAAAATGAAAATTACCTAGAGTCCAAGTGCAATCATTTGTAGGTGTAAAGGAAACTAATATTTTATGATCACATCATAGCCATAATTTCGT
This sequence comes from Anopheles koliensis, assembly GCA_000956275.1. Classification (NCBI taxonomy): domain Eukaryota; kingdom Metazoa; phylum Arthropoda; class Insecta; order Diptera; family Culicidae; genus Anopheles; species Anopheles koliensis. The sequence continues at coordinate 2,529 of JXXB01013567.1, forward strand.
TCTAAAGGACCTGCAGACGGTTCATACGTTAAAGCTCGTTTCATTTTGCCATATTTATGGATATTCTGCGTGACTAGAACAAAAATCATTCAGGCGTAATATCCATAAAAAGAGAAACAATCAACATCGTCGAGATCGAGATAAGGGGTAACATCGTAACGGCTTCTTGTGGTTTTGCGTTCGTACTGCGTCATGCAAATTGCGTATGATTCCATTTATGCCTACTCTGGCCACTGCAAAGGAGTAGGTTATTATAAACTATTAAGAGAGTAAACTAATAAATGTTTTAATAAAACCAATCAAACCTTATTCGTTAATCGTTGTTCACAACTGGTTCTTATTGTTTTATAGTTGTTTTATTTGTTCATCATAATTCATTTACTTTGATACATCAATTTTCATTTGCCTGTGTTTTGCGTCCCGAAACAGACATACACTGTCCCACGTACACGGTATTGTACACTTGCACATACACACAGCCTTGTATCCGTGTTACTTGGATGGTTAAGTTATACGTTCGTTAAGCAAATTAGTAAAAATCAGTTGTAATAGTCTTGTTGAAATTATGTATTGGACTGGTAGCATGGCATGATGATTATCATAGCATTGTTTCTTGCATAGTATACAATAATGTTAGACGGCATTTTCGATCGCCTCGATTCATGAAAAGTTAGTTCAATGCAAAGGTACACTAGAGAATTACGTAATTGTCGTTCACACTCTGCTGTACGATATGAATGCTCTGAACGATCATTGTGCGAGGATTTACTGCTTCGCTCCACGGTATCGAATTTTGCTGATTATTTTAAACCGAAACAAAATTAAAACATTTTTCCAAATGGGACCACAAACAATTGCAAACCGGAATGGAGTATACATTCAACCACAAGGAATCGTTCTGTAAATTGTGAATGCTCTAGTAACTGCTCAGTATCGTCGCACCGTGGACCCTGCTTTCGGTTTCGCTTTTGGCTTGTTATGCAGCATTGTGGCACACTTCGGAATGTGGCGTTCGGCAGCGGTCTGATTGAATCGGCGGGAACAGTGTGGACACTGGATGTAGTCCGGGTTTTCCGACGGTGGTGGCGGTGGCAGATCGGATAGTTTACCACCCCTAGCTAGATGAGCCTTCATTTCCTTTGCCGCACGGATCGCAGCAATAAACTCCTCGTGTTTCTTGCGCCAGTTGCTCTGCTTATTACTGGTCGCACCTGCATTTGCTCCCACTGACGCCAGTTGACTAGATTGTTTCCGTGCGATGGATGCTGCACCGGCCGTCGACTTTTTGCCCTTCAGCACGTAGCTCTCCGCATCCGTGCCCTGCACGCGGTGCTTGGTGATGTCGAAAATCTTTCGCTTTTTCGTATTGGTCTTTTGACAAATTTGTCGGTGCTTGTCGATGCGATCGGTAGCGAAGTTGCGACTACATATGTCGCATCGGGTCAATCCGTCCGGAACGGGTTCGTTGGTCTTGGCGAGCATGCTGCTACCGTTCGATGCAGCCGAAGCGCGACGCGTAGAACTAGCTGAACTGGCTGGACTGGGCTGGGTGACTGCTCGCGATGGCCCGTTTGATCTAACCGATGGCACAGAACGTGATGTGACCGTCCCAGACTACCGAGAAATGGATTCAATAAACAATGATGAATGATACAAACAAATTTGACAATAAACTACGGTGCGAAACAAAAGTCTACGCTTACTTTGGAAGATCCATTAGGCGAACGAACCGTCGAAGCAGTCGATGAAGTTGACGTGTTAGTAGAGGAGGCAGTGATCGGTGATTTTTTCACAGCCTTTTGAACGTTATGACTGGCCAAATTTTTTGTTGCAGCTCCTCCATTCGATCTTGCTGGTTTTGTCGCTATTATGTTGCCATTGATAGAGTTCATGCGATCAACTGAATCCAAGGTGTCTTCGTCCATTGATATTGCATCTGTTACGTAAAATAATAAACCAAGTATTAGGAAAAATTTTTCGGCAAATTTTCCTTTCAGAGAATCATTTTCCATAATAATTTACCAGACAACGGCAAATACCGCAGGAAGTTCGTGACAAATCAAATTTAAAGAAATCAATGATATCACGCGAGATTATGTTGCAGGAAGATTTCACGGTAGACAGGAATCGTGTTCCCTTGGCAATAAAGAATGAACACGTTTTTATAACTCAATAATATTGTAACTAGCGTCTAGTTGTTATAAATTATTGAAATTCATTCCATCAAAGTTTGGAATATCGTCGCGAGGTGCGGAATATGGAATATATATATATATATATATATATACCATCAATGCATATGGTCATATTGCATGGAATGTGGTACACTTGCAACAGACGGTTATAACGCTGATTGGTAAACAAGGTAAAAACCGTAACCCTTCTTCTATGTACACACATACCCCCAACCAGGAGGGAAAGGAGTGCTGCGTTTTGCTCCATAGGATACACGTAATCGATATTTGTTAGGCATGCATGTGACGTAGCTAGACGGTTTGTGTCCATCAATTTCAAACACAGGGATGGTATAGGGGGTGTGTAAAAGGGCGCACGTCAATCGATTGTTACTTACCGGGAAACTTTTCCTGTTCCAGAAAATTATCATTGTCATCAAAGCCCGCATCGGTGTCCATCAACATTGCACTGCCATCTCCGAAGTTGGTTCGATTAGTGGTCTGGAACAGTGGAAGGATGAAATTTAGCGCATAGTAGAATGTTGAGCGTTACCCTAGCTGTCTCAGTTAGCTTAAGCGTTTCATACCTGCAAGCCTACGACGCTATCCTGACGTAGGTTTGTACCGCGTGCCTGAGATTGCTGTTGCATCAAGCGGGTGCGCGAGCCAGCGGAGATCGGAGGAACACGTGGTTTGTTGTTCATTCCGGCTTTGCCCATACCGCGTGCCAGGGAAGCACCGCCATCGTTACCAAAGTTAGGGTTGTTACTGTTGTGGTTGCTGTTGCTACTGCTGCTGCTGCCGTTATTACCGTTGACGGAGTGGTTGCCATGGGCCGGAACCGCTGCCGTCGTTTGGATCGGCTGCAGTGGGTAGCTTTTGTCGATACCAGCCACCCGATGCCTGCGCTCATCGAACATTTGCCGCACCTTGCCAGCGCCCAGCGAGGACGAGAGGCTGGTGGCGGCCAGCCGATCCGAGAGCTCCACCGTTGCACTTGCGGCACTGCTGTTCGTCGTTGTCGCTGTTGTCGAGGTGGCCGTACGACCTCCGTGCGATGAGACGATGGTCGATGCCGCTGCCACCGCCGTGGTAGTGGTCGTTCTGGTGACAATCTGCTCTATCTTCCGTTGGTCACGTTCCTGCTGTTGGCGCTGCTGGAAGCGCATCTGCAATCCGAAAGTGGAACGGTACGAAACATTAGCGCGTTCGCAATTAGGACACGTTTAAGTAGCAGCATAACGCAACCGCAACCCATGTTTTGTGTTTACGGTGCGGTCTACACTCGGCAACGACGCTATTTTCACGGTACACTACAAACAAGGAACCTGTACCTTTTTCACAATGTTTTCATATCGATTCGTGAAGCTCTCGATAATATCACCATAATCTAGCGATTTGAGCTTCATGTTCAACCTTTACTGGGGTCACTAGTAACAGTGTATGTCTTGGGGCTCACTCCAAACGCACGACATGTGGCGCGTCGTTACGAACGTTCGCTTTCGTGCGAGGTACATCCGCTTCTGAGCAACGGAATCAAAACAAAAACCTCTTTTTTGTCGAACATGAAGTATGCGCGAGCAACGCTTTACCGTCGTTCGGTTGCATAGAGAAACCACAGCGACAATGGGACACGAAAGCGCGCGCGGTCTTAGCATTTATCCCACCCGAATCGCTCGGGTACCAGGCTCGTTGCACATTTTCCGAGCCTCGAAGGTTGTCGAAAACTGGGGTAGATTTATTTATAGCAACCATCGCACTCGTGCAAGGCAACAGCGCAGAGCGCCGTAGGAAATTTATGCAACAAGGAGTACACACGCCTGCCTTGTTTTCCCATGCTACGCCCCGATGGACCCGACGCCGAAGGGACGATTGAAGAACGGAGTAACGGTTAAAAATAAAAGGAAAAGGAGTACACGTGAACCTAGAAATCGAAAGCGAGGCATCACCAACGAAGGTGTGGTAATGTTGGAGACAGGAGTGTTTGGGGCGCGCACAAACTCAAAAAAGGACATCAATTTCGAATAGCACAACATGAAATCATGATGACACAGCTTGTTTGGTAGGATGGGTAATGGCCTGGTGTTGTACAGCAACCTTGGTTGGCCTTCGACGAGGACAGTTAATTTCGGTGGGGAAAGAGAAGAATTGTGGGATGGTGTGGTCAAAAGGAGTTGGTGATATACAAGCAGCCATGATGACAGTGTAGTTCACGCTCTGTTCGTTAGCCACTATGTTTTTTTCAGTAAAGAATTATGAAATCTAGTGGACAGGTGTGATAATACCTTTAAGCTTGATTGAACACATTATGCAAGATTTGTCAATTAATTACGTTAATTTAAATTGCATCTTTCAATGTGTTTGGCAATATTGGCGCTATGTTACACAGCATTTACGAACTACGTCTCACAACAGAGAAAATCAAGCAATCCATCAAAGTTTCCTGTAAATTTGATTATTAGGTAAACATGCTAATGATACAATAACCTAAATGTTCAGGTCTTTTCACCACATTGTTTACCAACGCGCGTAATCAATTTTTACTTTAGTAATTCATCTTAAAATGCGGATGCTTCCATAGTATTTCTGTAAAGTGTCACTTACGTCAAACGCCCGCAGTGGTAGGCGTCCCAGTGCTTCCAGCAAACTACGGCCAGTCCAGGAATCATCCAAACTCACGCTTACTGCACCGCTAACGATCGTACCGCGCGTCAGTAAGGGATCGGGTTTATTCACACTACCACCGTGTGGCATGGGAGCGTTAAACGGTCTAGTGTTATTCCTAGGACACGTATGTGCTACGCTGCTCGCGACAATGGCGCACACTCGACACGTGGAGCAATACTGCCGGCGGCCGCGCGTTCACGGTCACCGAATGGCTTCCGCGGTAGGGTTAGACTTCCGGGCTTCGGATTATCGTATTTCGTATTGCGTTTCGCGTGTATCACCCCCTATCTCGTCCCCTCGTCCACAGAAGGTGGGAATGTTTTTGGTCCGGTAAACACCACTGATTATTACTACATGTCTGTTGATTTGACGTAGACAAAGGACATCATGCCAACCACCGTTGACTATGGTCACGATGGCGAACACTGAATCATTGATGCGACGTGTTGGCGGAGAGCTGGAGAGCAAAGAAAGCTTCACAAATGCTTCACAAAGTGTGTGAACTATTTAAATATCGATTGCTTTCGTGACGTCTTCCACAGCCAAACGGCAAACGTAAAATGCACGAATAGAAGCAGAAGAAGCTTCTCCGGTGGATTGAAATTACCATATGAAAGAAAGATTAAAATCGGTTATTTTTTTGTATATTCTGAGTTCTGATAATTATATGAGCCCAATAATAATGGATTTAAGGTTTGCAAAGTCTGAAACAAAGATTCAAATGACGAATTATTTTAATACGCATCGTTGTACTATGAATGGTTGAAGGAACCCTCGTTGAACACTTGTCGAGTGCTACACTAATTGAAGTCGAGTGCTACACTCCTTTCTTCTATGAAAGGCCCCCTTTTCTTGTATGATAGGCACATCTACTTATGTTAATTGGATTGGAGAAATTGATATAGCTCAGCGATATCAGTTTGCTTTTTACGACTCTAACGGAAACTCTCTTTATTATAATTGCTCTCGTTGTCGGAACTGATTTTTACGCAGTTCTTTAGATGTGTTTGTCCCTTCAAAGTATCGGATTTGTTTTGAAGGATCTCAACATTGGCAAGACCTGGTCATTATCACACCTTCATTATTTTGACCAACTGGTAAAAGGTGAAGTGATGTGTGCTTGTCTCATTTTACAAGTGGTGATTGCTGATGAGATCCAATTTAAAATTCCAGAAGATGATGACATTGTAGCATTTCGCATAGATAGAAACCACTTCAGAGGTGATGTGGCATGTATATTTTAACGACATTTTAAGAACATTTCCTGACAAAAATGAACTCATTCGGCGATAAAGCATACTGGTATTAGCAGAATATTAAAATATAGCTTAGTTAATTTCTAAAAATATCAATAAAGCGTTGAATTTAATTACGCAAATATTTTTTTAGTTTATCAATGGAAATAATGTGTTCGGAAATATCAGTGATTTATAAAATTTACAATTATTTTCGAATTATTGTAGTTACTTAATAAAATAACACATAATTAGTAATTATTATTACTATTATTTATATGAACATTGTACATACACAAATACTCAAATTTTGTTATTAAACATTATTTGAACTCTTTATTACGGTATGTAGTTTTAGATGTATGTATATAACGATGTGGAACGATGACATAATCCAATAGCCTCCAGCGTACGTTTTGACCGAGCAACATTTTGTAAATATTAGATCCTCATGCAATTCACACTGGTTTGAGAAAGTTTGCGCGGCAGGCAAATCGCGTGGTTTGACTGGTTTTACGGGCCACAAACTAGATTTCAACAAACCCAAATGTACCAAATGTAGGTGTTCTTGAAATCAGTCCGCCTTAGGCTCGTGGTTGGTACGCTCACTTTGAACTTTAGTTTGTTTGCTGTATCTCATGTATGCCTGCATGTGGGTATGGAGTTTGAAACGCTTTTTGGAGTGGTGGTCAACTGTAAAGCTGCGTCCGTTTTGGTCATTTGATGTCAGGCCATAAAAATATCATTCTCTTTTAAAGACTACAAACCTCCCCTCACACATTCACACGCTGGATGCGTTATTGCAATGACAGACTTCATTTATTTCATACACATATGGCCTCCTTAGCGGAGGCGAGCGCGCAATGCTCACTTTACTCATTGATCATCGTTGCCATATTTAGCTGGTTCGCGACGATTACAAAGCTGGACGGCATCTTCCCCACCATACCAGCCATCTTTCCTCCAATCCCTTTATCAATTTACGATTGAGGAATGGCGAGAGGCATCGGGATGCTTTCGCGACGAACCTTGATGCAACAATCGCTTGGTTTGTCTCGGTTACTGACCACTGTTTCAGTATTGGGCGCTTTACTACTTGCAAGGACTGTCTCAGGAATGTGACCTTATCGCATTCCTTGCACGCAATGATCAATTTTAATCATTATTTTTTGCCTCAAACGGAGAATGCATTGATTTTATAGCAAATTTGTAATTCTTCCGGAATTCTTGGGGTATTCTATCCTGTTTGTCATTTAATAAAAACGTAAATTTCTATGATCAAGATGAGTCAGGAATACGTATGCCAGTAGATAATGTAAGTAACCATAATATTATAAGAAAGTTTTCATAAGTTTTTATGTTATTGAATGAATCTATTGATAGTATTTAAACGATAACTTAAGAGTATGGTGATATTCATATTTATAATCAAATTAATTCAATTAACTGAATGTGAGCTATGATAAATTTCTGTGCGTTACAATAATTTAATGCCAAACACACAAATGCATCAACGTCATGAGAAAACTATCTTGGGAAACTTTCCTCTGGAAATGTAGCCATGACCTGAAGACAAAGTTCAACAGGAAACGGTCAATACCAAACTGCTGGCTTGTGTTACCAACCACCCATTAATTCGTATTATTTCTAAGAAAGCAAAGAACCACCCGAGTCTTCGATCCGATCTTTCCCACGCCTGGGATAAATTGATGGCCCGATAAAATCTAAAGAACATCCGCAAAGTCAGAAGATGCTCCAATCCAGCCTCCAAGTGGCTCCATTAGCTGGGGCTGTTATGGCTGTTATCCACTGTTATGTTATCCACTGTAAGACGAAATGTGAGCCTGTATACATGTGTACATGTTTCATATCGCTCATAAGAGTGAATTGATTTCATCAGCGTGTTCGAACGAATGAAAGCGAAAAGTGTGTGCGGTTTGACGATTCCAGCATGGCGTACGGCGGTTAAGTGCGTGCACAGTGCAAACACAATTACTGTGCCACACACTGTACAGTGAATGTCAAGGTCATTCGGTAGAGATAAAAGTGTCGAAGCGAGCAAAGTAAACCGTTTTCATGCTATATTAAGCAGTAGATAAACTCTCTCCCAGACGTGTAATCCATTCGGTTCTGGGGGCTAGCGACAGAAGATCAGTGAAGTAATCGGTACACGGAGCTCCGGCGGAAGAGAGCTGCTACATGCCAATGGATACGAATAAATGAAGGATACGAAT
>JXXB01013571.1:0-11958 GCA_000956275.1 Anopheles koliensis
GCTGTTGAATGGGCGATTGCTGTGGACTGTTGCTATGCAACGAATCTATCGAGTGATGCTGCGACTGCTGATGGTGATGGTGCTGCTGTTGTTGTTGTTGCTGATGATGCTGAGGAAGATGCTGCTGCTGCAGCTGTTGCTGTTGTGCCTCCGATATCACCTCGTCCCGGTCGGACGAGCGCTGACCGCCTGAAGCTCTCGGTTCCCACGACTTGAGCTTTGAAAAGATCTCCCCGCAGTGTAACCGCTGCTCGGACGAAAACACCGGATGGTTGGTGGCCATCGTGTAGACAAGGAGCAGTTCCTGCTGGTCGTCCTCCTCGAACAGATGTTGCAAGTCGGTCCGGGCTCCCCAGCTCTCGAGCGTCTTGAACAACTCATTGGCGTACGTATGATTGCACGCCCGGTACAGTGCCAGAAAAAGGGCCATTTTGCGGCGAATCCGCTGGTCAGTTGGTTCGCCCGACGCAATGTCCGCGATGAACTCCTGCGGATTGTTCACCTTCAGCTCGGCCCCCCGCAGCTCCGGTGCATCCCGCCGGCCCAGATCCTCCAGGCACGTGCCGAGGAACCGTAGCTCGAACGGAAGGCACATGTTCAGCATGACGCACATCGTATCTATTCTGCTGTAGCTCTTCAGATTCCTGAACCAATTGACGACGTCCTCGTTACAAATCATTTCCAGCAACACATTTGATTCTACGGTGCCGCGAAAGAGTTTCCGTGGGGGGATGGATCGTTATGTGGATTGGTGGCTTTTCGCTGGCAAACTTGTCAACTTGGTGGGACAGCTTCTGTTATTGTTGTCAGTAGCGATACGACAGCAAAATGACGTGTTCATGTAGGTGTGAGCAGGATCTCACCTTCCTAATCGATTAATGATAATCTGCAGTCCACTGCTGCGGTACCTCCAATATCCGATAATTAGCACACGTTCAAAACCATCGTTTTTGCTTCCATCTCCAGGTCACAAGTTGGTGTAGGTCATCCTGTGTACGGTTTTCCTTTCCCCCCAGCAAATCATGTAGCGTTCATTGTTGTTGAATTGTCACTATCAACGTGCGCCAACTGCGCTTTTAGCCTGCACTCTGCTTGCTCCTACTGATCACCTGCTACGGGAACTTCTACACCAAGACGTACACCCAGCTAAAATAGAGCAACATTAGTTTCTGCTGCATCATCTACTATCGAGCACCCCAAAAGCAGCAGCAGTTTTCGACATTGTCGTTGATCCGTAGTAGCCGAACGTTCTTTACGCGATTTGCGTAGTTTTTTTTTTCCTTGTTGCTGTCGCGTACACACACGATTCAATACACACACGCACACACAGCAGTGTACATTATCTACAGAGCACACGTTCGTCGTCGTAAAGAAATTTAAAGGACCTTCTTTCTGATTAATTAGCACACGCAGGTGGGATGCTTCAGGAAACATGACATTTTACCATGAAATTGAGCTCTCTTCGTTTCACTGCAGGACAGTCTTTGTGGTGGTTTGTTTAGAGGATTAATGAATCACGCACCGGTGCGGGGCGGTGCTGCAAAAATGGGCCAAGGTAGTGAAAAGTGGCTCGCATGCAGACGATTATCACAACAAATATCCGAATCTTCCACCTTATTACAACGAAGGAAAGGTCTTTCTAATGTTTGCACAAAAACGTACCACCACCAGAAGTTATTTTTCGCAGAAGATTGTTCCTCCCAGTGCTTCTCTACACGAAGCGTCTTGCAAAATTTGCCACTCAGAAGGATGCGTGATTTTCTTGTCCTGATTTTACATCCTTACGGGTTATGTTTTTTCTAAGAACAATCCTGACGGCGCTGCCTTCTCTGCTGACAAAAATTAATCTTTTCCGGAACGAAAAAATAAACTGCACATACATACATTACACACATGTACACACGCATACACGCTCGGACGTACACAAGTGCAAACATATACAGTCACACACTGTCATGTACGCTCTGTCAACGAAGAACAACACAACTGGTCTAGCCGTGAGCAAAAATTCATCCGACTTGTGTTTTCGGAATCGCAAGGAACTATTTACCGCCGGCCAGTGTTTTCACCTGCCGAAACATGGTCCAGGTTTAGCCACCCGATTCTAGTTTCTGCAGTTTACCCCGTAGTTTCCTCCCGTTGCTGCACCCACTGGGCAGTGTAAAGCTGTCAAAAATGATGGGCGCCGCGAACATTGCACGGAGAAATGCAGCGGCGGCGCTGGGCTTCTCTAATCCGATCTGATCGCCCCGCAGCACGTTGCACTTCCGCCTTTTCTTGTCTAACAACCCACTAACGGAGAAAGAAAGTGTTCTTAATTTTCACTTTCCTACCCAAACCACCATGATGGGCGAGCCTAGTGGTGGAAAGGGTGTGTGCGTGTGTGTGCTTGTTTCCCCGCTATTTTCGTAAAAGGTCCTTCTGTTGCTGCTGCTGCTTCGGGTCATCGGTAGTGCACCTCTTGTGTCGCGTGCGTGTTAGCACAAACCTTTTTCACGGCACGAACGTTACGTTCGCTGCTGTACGTTACGGGGCTACTCTTTTACTTGTAACCCGTTTTTTCACACTATCGGAACACACAATGGAAGGAAAAAATAAAGCACGGAGACGGTAAAACGCGACGAGAAATCGGTCAATTCTTCTGTTCCACTTCTTCGTTCTGTTCTTTTACTATTCCTTTTGCTTGAAATCAGCACTCTCGCAGTGGCTTGCTTGACAGCTGGAGCGGAATTAAAGCCAAGGTAGCTACATCTGTAAACATACAAACCTTGACCACTCCCTTCAGGTTTATTACGAACAAGAAGACACCAAACAACAAAAATATCGAAGCTGTCATCAACAAAGCAAAAACGTTATCGCAATCAACCAGCTGCCATTGAAAAAACACAAGAGCGCCAACACTATTCTATTTTCCGATGTGGTTGTATTCGAATTTTAAAATTATTTATTAAACAAGGGATAACTTAGCACCCAGAAGTAATTTCATAGGACCATTTATAATTTTATAATTCACACAAAAAATCGGAACGCTTCATTAATAATTTGCTTGATAATGTTTTGTTCATGTGAAGTTTCCTTGGAACACACTTAATGTAGTTTGAAAATATCGGATATTGCAAATTTCATCAACTCTCAATATGTTTTCATTGTATCCTCCATTTCAATTCGATTATCAAAGTGGGCTCTAGAAGGAATAATAAAATCGTTTTTCTAAATCGCAGATATTCACGAAGAATGTTATGAGATATAAACAGTTGAAATAAAAATTTCATTCTCATTTACGTGGACATATCTATCGAGTTTTCATGTTTATTACTCCAAAAAGGTATATACGCAATCATGTACGATGAACGAAAAAAAAGTAATCAAACGGACTACTTCCGGAGCAGATTGTAAGCCCATTTGCAAGTTTCACTCCAATCAAACACATTCTGCAGCAGCCGGGTGCCTCATCCACGTACTTAAAATCCATCATCATCCTCCTCGGCCATCTCCTTCGCAAGCTCCAGATCCTGCTGTTCGCGTTCCCGTCTCTCTTCCGCGCTCTCCAACTCCTTCCCGTAAGACTTCGGTGGATATCGCATCGCCTTCACGCTCTGGTTGTGCAGATCCAAGCAGAACGAGATACGCTGATGGAAGGCTAGTTGCGGTTCGCGCGTCGAGTAGATGTCGGTGCTCTCCTTGCTGCGCATGTAGCCCTTCTCTGGATCGAGTGTCGCTTCGATGACACCGTCGCGGATCGCTTTCGCCACGATGAACTCCGCATCTTCGGGTGAATCTAGCCCTAGTTTGCGGGCAATATCCTGCGGACTAATGCGCGAGTAGGCCAGTCCGATCGATCGGATCGCCGTCTTGATCACGTTGTGCCGCAGGCGAATGATCAGCGTGAACGTGTGATCCTGGCGGAACTGTTCTCCAAAGTTTTCCAGCACCTCCCCGAACCGCTGAAGATTACCCATCCGCACGGCCTGCGTCAGCTGGAAGTAAGGACCGAGGGAACGACGTAACGCCGCCTGTCGGAACACCTTGCGCTCGGGAATGTCACCGAGCAGCAGTTCCACCACGATCACCAGCTTCTGCACCGTCTGCCGGAATCCGACAGCCGCTTGCTGGGGTGCTTTCCGCAGCGCCTGAACCAGCTGCTTGTGCGCAACGCTGTACTCCAACTTCGCCGCCTTTATACGTCCGAGATAGTACAGGAAGCGGGCGCACTCGTTGTTGCTCGCCGTTTCCGGATACACCGACTTATTGACCAGCTTGTCCGCCTGGTCGTACAGCGAGTAGTGCAGGTAGTTACGCAGCAGACAGTTAATCAGCACCGCCTGGCCTTCGAAATCGTTGCGCAGCGTGGCCGTACGGAGCCGGGAGTGTAAAAACGGTCGAATGCTTTCCAGATCGTTGTTCAGTTCGGCCACACGCGAGTGATAGAAGTAACACTTTGCGGCGATCAGATCAAGCGAACGACGATTCTGTCCCACGATCTTGGCCATCAGATCCTGCGAGCATTTGGTCGCCTTCGGTAGATCATTCTTGTCCAGCAGACGTACCAAAAGCAGTAGATGGAAGTAAGCGTCCACCTCCGGTACCGGGCTCTTGATGGCCGCCCGGGGACGTGGCAGCTCGGGTTCCTGTGCACCGGCTGGGTAATCCTCAATGTACACCATGATTCCATCGCGTTCGGGGCCAGCGGGATACAGCTGTACGGCCAGTGAACGGACCACCACCAGTGCCAGCTTACGGCGCGTCGTCGGTAATGAACGCAGCACGCGTAGAATAAACCGAGGCTCCTTGCTTACGACCGCTTTATCGATCTGTCGGGCATGGTCACGGATTTCCTGGACCGCCAGCAGCTCAGCGTCTTTCTTTGCCGTCTCCGCATCCTCGGCACTCTCCATCTCGACATCCACGATGGGCTCGGATGCTGCCGGAGCCGTTGTTGTCTGAGAAACCATCGCTAGGACGAAGTTTGCAAAGCACACGCAGGAACGAAATATTCTTCACTCGATGCACTCAAATCGCAGCTTTTGCTGCCGTAAATTGAACAGTGATTAAAGTATTTTTGTAAAACAAAACGACGGACGATGATGGATCTTTTGCTGTGTTTTGTGCCGAGTCATGGAAATTCGAGCAGAGTTTTGTGTCAGCGTGTGACAGATTTTGGCGAGCGGCTTCGAGCACCTAACAGATGGCCCAATGATTGGTGTAGGATTCAAAGCATCAGGATAAGTATCAACAAAGTAAAAACAAATAAAAATAACACACATAGTTGGATGGTGCATTTACCAGCTGGCATTTTTCAAATTCGACTACAGTAAATTTTAAACAACACGAATTCATAAATATTTGCATATTATTTTGTATTATTTTTTCTTTAGAAAGTTATATCCAGAGTTACACAGCACTGTAATTCAGTTGGTGATTTGTTAGTGCCAGTGTGGTGATTTGTACCTGTCATGGCTCATTGCGATCAGTTGTGTTATGTCTATTCCTCTTCTTATTCTGCTCTGTTGGAGTTTAACAGATATATGAAAATAGCTCGTACACTATTTTAAGCGTAAAAACAATACAATTTTCAAGTTAAATCATATCCACTAACTCTCCTCTATAAGATGTGGGCCGATACGTTGCTGATCGTTTTCATATCGATATTCACCGCACTTTTGGGTGAAGGTAAGGGCCGGTAGAATTAGTGGAAACTGTTCCGCGGATCAGTTAATTGCACCCCGTTGAGAATCTAATCTTTCACGTGCTCTCTTTCCCATCCTCCACGGCCAGGGCTAACATGGGTGATGGTGTACCGAACGGAAAAGTACCAAAAGCTGAAGGGCGAAGTTGAGAAGCAGAGCAAGAAATGTAAGTGTGCCATTACGGTCCAAAGAGGTCCAAAATTTGTCCTTATCAATAATTCTTGAAAACAGTGGAAAAGCGGAAGGAAATTCTCGGTGAATCGCTCGACAAGAACCACAAGAAGAAAATCGAACGCGACGAGGAGAAGCTGAAAAACAACAATCGTGATCTTTCACTGGTGAAGATGAAATCTATGTTCGCCATCGGTTTTGCCTTCACGGCACTGCTCAGCATGTTCAACAGCATGTAAGTCCGCAACAGATGTCCAGGGGCTAGTGCTGTGTGTCATTCCTATACCTTCCCGATTGCTATACCCCACAGCTTCGATGGACGAATCGTCGCCCGGTTGCCGTTCGTGCCAATCTCATGGATCCAGGGACTGAGCCATCGAAATCTGCCCGGCGAAGACTACACGGAATGTTCCTTCATCTTTCTGTACATCCTTTGCACGATGTCCATCCGACAGAACATTCAGAAGATGCTAGGATTCGCTCCTTCGCGTGCCGCCAGCAAGCAAGCCGGCGGTCTGTTCGGCCCAACGCCAGGGCAGTTTAAGTAGACGATGACGACTACTCTTCGTTCCTCATCGTTGCAGACGGGTTTTTGGCCATGAATCAAGTAATCGGCAGTTATTTTTCATATTATTCTAAGCGACCAGCGTTGTACGGTTTCGTTATTTATGTTTTCACTGCGCATTTTGTTTATTGTACGTGTAGATTAATGTAGGGTTTGTGTTTGTTTACGCACGACGAATCAGGACGAGATTAAATAAATGAAGCTAACTGAAGATGAAGGCTAATAATGAACTCTTCCATTAGTCTGAATCGCATTCGATTGGAAGGATCATAAACTGAATGAAGACGACGGAAGGTTTGGAAGGCATTACTTGCAGTTTATTGCATGATTGTAACAATCATTGCGCCGCTCTCAACTCGACACGCTTGACTAGAATATATTTGCTTCGTACATCGGCTGATCAATGATGATCCTATCGAAGCCGAATCGCGTCAGGTCAACTGTGCGGAATCCTCCATCGATAATCATCTCCGATACGGCTCTGCCAACGGCTGGCGTTTGCTGAATGCCTAAGGAACCAGAAACAGATAGATAAAAACCAACTCAAAAACAAGCTACATCGGGCGGCTTACCATGTCCACTGAAACCGGTTGCGATGTAAAGATTGTTGTAGTACGGATGTGGTCCAACGATTCCATTCTCATCGAACGTGTTGAACTCGTAGTATCCAGCCCAGGCATTTTTCACCTTGATGGCTTCGAAACTCGGCACCAGCTGGGCAAGGTTTGGCCACACCGTCTGGTCGAAGAAGGAATGATCCACATCCAAATTGTCCACCGATGGTTCTTCCGACGGCAGCGGACTCTTACCTCCCAGATAGTTACCACCTAAACCGTCCCGCCTGAAGTAAGTCCCGGCGGGATCGATCGTCAGTGGTGTATTAATGCCCGGTCCTTGATCATTTTCGCACTGGAACACGTACACGAACCGTTTCCTCGGTTCCACCGGCAGTGGAATGGAAAGCATTCCATTGCCCGTGCCGATCCGGGCCATCTTAGCGATCGCACCTGACTGTGCACCGGCCGCTATGACGGCAATCGCAAACTTGATCTCGCGCATCTCACCATCCTTCATGCGCACGAACGCACGATCGATCCCCTCGTATGCACCTTCCTCGATGCCGTCGGCCAGAATGTCGGGTTGCTGACGAAAACCGAATCCAACCATTTCTCCCTCAACGTAGTGTGCGCCGTACTCGATCGCTCGCTTCCGGAAGCCAGAAAGTAATGCCCACGGATCGAACCAGCCTTCCTTCTCCAGCCCGTGACATCCAAGCGCAATGCCATCCGTGTTCATCCAGGGAAATCGTTGCTTGAGCCGTGAAGCTGTGAGTAGCTCATTTTTCGCTCCCAATGAGCACTGTAGCTTTGAATTTTGTTCCAGCTGTTCGGCACCCGCTTCGCTAGCGAGCAGCAGATACCCATGCGGGGTAAAATTTAAATCCACGTCCGGTCCAAGGTAATCCTTACTGTTGCGCATGAAATCGGCTCCGTACAGACTCATCTGAATGTTCTCCACAATCGAAAACTGTTGCCTTAATCCACCAACGGACAGGCAGGTGGAGGCTTGCGCGTACGTTGAATCCTTTTCCAACACGACCACGTTCAAGCCTTCGCGGGCTCGCTTCTTCAGCCAGTAGGCAATCGACGAGCCAACTCCACCGCCCCCGATAACGAGGATGTCGCAGTGCGACTGAAAGTTATCCCTTCGATAGCGGTCCAGATAGTTTTCGGTCAACTCGGAGGAACTGCTGGCGTTCGAGTTGTTAGTCTTACTTCCACTCGGGAGGATGAAATTTTTCACGCGCTTCACATCGCTTCCGAGTAGCTTCAGTGTGCGTGAAATGGGATTATCTTTGGTAGCCTCAACCTGGTCGGAAAAATCCTCTGACTTGTTGTTGTTTCCTTTGTTGCCATCGTGTGCGGAAGAAGTGTAGGAGCTGCTGGGCGTGATATATTGTCTTTTGGGGCGTCTTAAAAAGCACAGCTTCGTGGATCGTCGTTGGAGCGCCTGGAACATGATGTTGTTTGGAGAAAAGCGTATGGCGTATCACTTGATCAATAGACGGATTGCAACAAGATACTCCCGATGTGGTCGGCTAGAACAGTAGGATGCGAATACGTCTAATATCAATCCCGCTTATCTTATCAGCAAAACGACGACGCTGATGATGCCCGTTTATTGTTCGTATTTGCTGTTTCACAAACGTATTTGCTCTGGTCTCACTACACCCACAAGCTGGGCAGATGGTTCATGCAGGTTCAAAATGAAAACAATTGATGAGATAATTTTAAACCTGGCTCAAGCGCTCGGAGCAATTACTTGCTCGGACGTTTATGAATTAGCAACATTATCGCACAGAAAAGCAAAACGTTAATTTTGTTGTCCGGTAAAAATATGGTTTGTTTACGTTATTTAATCAAATGTGGTCCATGTGAGCCGCGTCAGGGTTGATGGCGTAGTTAGTATTAGAACATTTTGAGTTTTCTTCGATTTACTCGTATATCTCAGGGAAACCTTTAAACATTATTGTATGATATAATAACTGCTAGGTTAATTGAACTTTTTGAAATATCTGAAAGCAATGAAATTACCGAAAAAGAGTTGTTAAAATCAGTTAAACTAAACTTTATAAAAAACGGCCAATCAATATGAGTAACGTTTTTTTAGTTCATTTTTGTCACATTGTCGCTAGTGTTGCTAGCTGTCAAAAGAATCGGCAATCTGATCTAACCTGGTATTTTAACGCTAAACGACAAAAAAAACTTTGAAGCATCGTTTTGCGGCACAATTTTTTTCCGTTCTAAAATCGCGTTAAAATAGATTAATTTACTGCGACACAGTGAAAATCAATTCATCTAAGCATTAAACAAAGTGACCCAGTTGAGGAACAATAAACGATAGCAGGTAATGCGAGTTGGTAGTGATTTGTTGTGCTTCCCCCTGCTGCCGGTGGAGACAGCAGTAGCAAATATTCACATTACTTGTGCACGAACTCCATGGAAACTAAGTTTGTCCTTTATTCTTTGTCCAGCAATGCGTCGTAAGGCAAGTGGCAGTGTGAGTACGCCGGAAAAATCGACACCTCGCCGTTCAACGCGCGGTCGGGGTCGTCGTTCACCGTCGAAAAGTCCCGAACCGGAGCCGGACGCTGATGAGTACGCGGCGGCGGTGGCAGCTGCTGCTACCGTCGCACAGGATGAAGAAAAAAACAGTAGCTCCGAGGAGGAAACTACTAGCCGCAAGGGAAAAGGACGTGCGGGACGCGGTAGAAGCACTCCGTCGCGTCGCAAGACTGAAGAAACGGCTACACCGGCACGAGCCCGGCGCAACAGTCGTCGCGAGAAGGAACCCCAGGAAGAACCACATGTTGTCGAGGAGCCGACAGATGAAAATGGCGGCATAACCACTCAACCGGATGTAATCGATACCGGTACGACAAAAACAGACGTGGAAGTGATGGAACCAATTACGGAAGAGCCGGCTGAAGAACTGGAGCACTCGTCCGGTACGGTCGAGCCGGAGCCGGAGCCGGAGTCGGAACCGATGGTTGAAGACGAACAGGATGGAAAAAAAGAAAGCTCGCCCGCTCGTCATGAGCCCGAGACAAAGGATGAAAGTCCGCGCAGTAAGGAACATTCGGAAAACGAATCGAAGGAAACAGAGGCAACCGGAGGAAAGGTAAGTCATACAAATGGTGATGAGGAGGAGGAAGTGGAAGAAACGGATAAAGGCAACGACAAGCGGGAAGAATCGGAACAGGAAGAAGCTCGCGATGATAGCAAAGCGGTCGTTAACAGACGTGCTCGAACAAGGGAGGCAAGCGAGTCCAACGAAAGTGGCCCAGAAGAAGAGCAAAAGGGTGACGACCGCGAGGAAGTGGAAGAGCATGCACCGCAATCGAAAAGTGTTGAACCGCAACCGGAACGCCCGCCCAAAGAAGCGGTCCCTACTGCTGACGAATCGATGGACGCTGACACAACAGAAGGTGCCGCATCAGGCACGGACGCAGAGGATGCGGGGAAGGGAAAAGCTCCAGCAACGACAGAAACGCAAGCCGGAAGCACTTCTCACGCTCACAATGATTCGGACGTAAAGAAGGATGGAAACGATTTACTGGCATCCAAAGAGCAGGCCCAACCGGAAGAAGAACTTGAGGCGGGTGAAATAAAAGACAGCGAAACGAACGCGAAAGAAAGTAGCCCGGTAAGGGAGCCGCCTCGCATACGGCCGCTGCAACGCAAACGTCGTTGGCTTTCGACGAAGAACGCCGACACGAAACCGGCCGTCATTACGATCTCGACGGATTCGCTGAAGAATATCATCTCTGACGTCAAACCCGTACCGTTGGCCGACGTAAAACTGGAATCGTCACCGGAACCGGAAGGGCCGGATGAAGCACCAAGCGCCGATGAACACGAAAAAGATCTACGCAGGCGTAAGCTCCGCGATACGAACGATGCACCATCGCAGCAGCCATTGCCGCAGCGCCATCATCGCGCATCGAAGTCGGCCGAGAAGGAGAACATTGCGGAAGAAAACACCGAAGCAGGCGAAGCGAATGGCGATGGTCCAGGGACGCTGGTGAAGCAAAAGATGGAAAAACTCGCCGTAACACGTAAGATCAGCATCGTAAGTGACGATGGCAGTACGGTGGGAGTGGTCGGGGGTGTCGCTGCACCCGTCGTACGTCCGCCGAGCCCGGCAAAGCATCTGACGAGCAATATACTATACATTACCAACCTGGTGCGTCCATTTACTGTGCTGCAGCTGAAGGGATTGCTGGCGCGGACGGGCAAAATAGTCGAGAATGGGTTCTGGATCGACAAGATCAAATCCAAGTGCTACGTTAAGTACGAAACGGAAGAGTAAGTATTGTGTTAGCTAAGTGTGTGTAGGTACGGGATGAGATAGTAATTTTTTTCATCGTAGTGAAGCGACGGAAACGCGTCATGCCCTGCACGGCATCCGATGGCCGGTCTCGAACCCGAAGTGTCTGGTGGTCGACTTCGGCAGCGAGGAAGCGATGGACAAGGCGATTCTCTCCACGCTCGAGGACGGTGGTGCTCTACGCGCCACGGTGGAGGGAACGAAGGATGGAAAGGAGTTTGGTTGGTCGCGTGATGCAACGAAGAAAGATGAGGTACGTTTGAAGTGCGTTTTAAAAATCGATATCTAGTCCCCTAATGGTCTTTTTGTTATTTACTATTTCCTTAAACACAGAACGCGCATGCTCGTCCCGTGCGTGAATGGGACCTTGGCAAGAAAGATGCGTTCGACCAGGAAAGGGATGCTGGCAGAGGTGGACGTGATCGCGATGGCGCCGGATTGGTGGACAAAGACAAGGCTGGTGCGGACCGGACGGGACGTGATCGGGAGCGTGGACGTGTGATCGAGGAAGGACAACGCGACGGAAGGGGGAATCGAATGCTGGAGGGTGGCGCTCCTGGTGACCGCAATGTCGACCGGAAACGTTCTTCCGAACGCGAATTTGGCCGGGAGAGACGACGCAGCACAAGCGTGTCACCAGGTTTG
>JXXB01013632.1:0-16212 GCA_000956275.1 Anopheles koliensis
TATCTACTGCTTCCCGCCGTCCTTTCTAGTGTGACTGTGTGTCATGCTGGTGGAGGTATAACCGCCATGTGTGTGGGTTTTGAAAAATCGTCGTAGGACAACTCTAGCGCTAGGCACACGAAGGAGAGATGGACCACCGCCGCCATCGTTAGGGGTGTGGGTTGGTGATGATGGCGCGAGTGGCGGTCCGTGAAGAGTGCGCTCTGGTATTTGGTATTTCCTAGGTCAGCCTGTCGGCTGTTGTTGGTGCATTTGTGCGCGAAACGGATAGAGGTTTGTCTGCAAAGCAAAAAGAGTGTGTTTAGATTGTTGCGTTTGGATGTATGTAAGCGAGACAGAGCTATCATGTTGTCCTCGTTTATGTCTCCGAAGACGTGGTCGTGCGTCGAACCGGAGGAAGTTCGGCAACGGCGGCACATACGACGGATATATAAATTAAATTGTATTGCGTTGCGTTGGATTCAGTTTTAGTCAAAGCTTCTGCCGGGAAAGATCGTTGATCGTGGAAAACCATCTGTAGCTGTAAAGCGTGTCTTGCATAAAATCGAGAAGAGTTTTCTAAGTGAACGTGGATTGAGTAATAGATTGTGGAAGGAGAACGGTTGTGCAAAAATAGTGTTTTTCATTTTTGTATTTTAAATCTACGCGCTGCAGAAGAACACCTTTATTCTAGCGATCGTTTACTAGTGAGACGTGTGTTGCCTCCGTTGTTTTGTCTAACCTTACGGTTCAGTTTTCTTTGTATTCACAAAGAGAGCTGCCAAAACTTGTTCAAAATTTTCCCGGCAGTTGTGATCTGTTTAGTCGTTGTTTGCCTGTTTTTCGCATACTTAAAAATGGGTGGTGTTAAGGTGAATAAGTTTGTCAAATAGCAAAATATTACCTCAAAACCATTGTCTGTGTTTTGTCGTGTGTATATTCTAGCGATGAAAAGATGCAAACTAGTTATTTTGATGTGAATGTGAAAGTGAATAGTTTTGTTGTCATTTTTATTTTCGTTAAGCAGTTTCGAAGTGCAAATAATGTGTTTGTTCATTAAAATGTTCCATTTTCCGTTCCTTTTTGCATTGTAGCCCACTGAGGATGTCACTGCTGCTACTGCTGCCGTGGCTCAGGAAGCAGCTTCTACCACCACCGTTGAGGCTGGAACTAGCGAAACGAAACCCGAAAACGTTGCTGCAGCTGCCGCCGTTGTCGTCGTTGCCGCTCCTGAAGTTTCTACCACCTCAACTTCCGAAGCAGTTGTCGTCGCTGCCCCGGCTGTTGCTGATGTTACTACCACCAATAGCGCTGCCGTCGATAGTACCAAAGTAGAGGAGTCTGCGATTGAAGCAGTCGCTGTTGCGGCTCAACAATCTGCTCCTGCTGTCCCTGCTGTCGTCGAGGATACCAAGGTGGAAGAGGTGCCGGAGGTCATTGCCGTAGTGGAGAACGGTCAGCCAAAAGAGGCAGAGGTACCCACTGTTGTACCGGTGTTGACGGAGGAAGAAAAATCCGAACCGGAAGTAATTGCTGCTACACCCGCTCCCGTTGCTGCCGATGCTCCGGTTGAAGAGAAAGTAGTTGAGCAGAAGGATGAGCAGGCCGTTGTTGAGGTAAAGACATCCCTTTCTTCTACTAGTACTACCTGTAATTCTGCTGTTGAGGTAGAGTCCAAACCCGAATCGTCAGTAGAGAGCGAATCTGCTGCTACCACTTCTGACCCTTCCCATACTACCAATCTTGACAATAGTACTACTACCACTAATACCCCCGTCACGACCGAACCTGTTGCTAGCGAGTCCGAGAAAGTTGGGGACGGTGGCGAAAGTATGTCACCACCCCCACTACCCTCAATTCCCCCACCCTCTCAGGTGATGGTGTTCGTTGAGGCTTCCCTGTCACAGGTCGCTACTGACCCGTCATCGATGGAGGAGAATCCATCGTTGGTTTCGGTTCCGCAGTCCACAACGGAGGTTCTGGAAAGTGGAATCGCCGTGGTTGCCCCTGTCGAAAAGTCGATTGAGGTAGAGGCACAGTCCGCTGAGCTTCACAGTAGTGAGGCCGCCGTGGGGGATGTCAGTCCGCTCAAGTCCGTAGAGGCAAAGGAAAATGCGCCTGAAGTTGCTGTTGTAACTTCTCTAGAGGAGAAACCGTTGCCGTCAACACCATCAGTTGTTGAAGAAACAATTGTTGTGGAAAATGTCGCAAATGTAGAAGCTTCGGCAAAGCCCGAGGAATCGTTGGTATCGGAAGAGATCAAAGAAACGGCTACGAAGGCAGTGGGTGAAATTTTGGAAGCAGCGGTTGACAAGATTGAGGCCGGAGACGTCCAGCTTAGTCCAGTTCCTATCGTTGGGGAGCAACAGAAGGATCAGGTAGAACCGACTGACGCCGCCGTTGTTCAACCGTTGCCGGAAGTGGAGGCAGTCGATGAGATTAGCAACAACATCGATGATCTTCCGCCACCGCCGCCTCCACCACCAGCCGTTGACGATGATGAAACTGTTCCAGACTCTCTGCCATCGCCCCTGCCTACGATTGCTGCCGCTGTGCCGACCGACCTTGAGCTGCCAGTTGATGAGCTGAAGCAGCAGGACACCAGCGTTCTTTCGGTAGACATTTCGTCACCGTTACAGCAAAACAGCCTTGAATCGCTACCGTCTCCTCCAACTCTATCTCAGAGTGAAGTCAGTTTGCCTCCGCCGCCTGAGTCTCCCACGGCGATCGCTCTCCCCTCTGCGATGCCGACGGGGATGGCGGAATCGGAAATCGACTCTGTCGCTGCTCTGCCGTCGCCTCCGCCTGCACCATCATCTGCGTGTGACGATCCTCTCGACACTTCCATCCCATCCTCTCTTCCTGCAGCAGAAGTAGAAGTAGTCAAGCATGAAGAAACAGTAGCCTCCGCCACAATTCAGCAAATGGTTGACGATGCGCCCGCGCTTCCGGCAACGTTGGTGGAAGCACCAGCAACAGTAGAAAATAAGCTGAACGAATCTGTCACGGTGAAAGATGCTAGCGAGGCGAAGAAGGTGGAGGAAAATGCAAAGACCGATGATGATGTGCAGCAGGACTCCTTGGTACCAACGAAAGCAACGGCGGCGGCATCAGTGACTGAGGAGACGGCGGTTGGGGAAGAAAAAGTCACGGAGGCCCAAGTTGTGCCCCCTGTCGTAGCTGATGTTCCGGCGGAAGTTGAGGAAACTGTCGCGCAAAAGGTGAATAATCTTTCACACTCACTCTTCTTCTCTCTGTTAGCGAATCCACAACACTACTACTACAACTACAGCAACAGTCCATCTTACCATCCTACACCCATGCCAAGGAACGAGAAGCAAACATGATGCTGATACAATACCTCTTGTGCTGCATATTTGTTTGTTTTTATTGCTTTGTTTGATTGTTTCTTTGATTGTTTGTTTGTTTGTTTGTTTGTTTGTCTGTTTGTTTGTTTGTTTGTCTGTTTTCTGTTCTTTTCCTCTTTCTTGTGTCTTTCGATATAATACTTACGATGCGCGTACACAAACACATTCACACTCACACACATCCACACAACAGATTTCCTTCAAATACAGAAACATGTCGATCGATGATGGTCCAACGGAAAAGGAGAAAAAAATCACCACTACCATCCAAGTGCAGTTGATATTTAATTTTGTTTCTGTTCTTTTTTTCGTTGGCGCCATCTTTTCGATTTCTGTTTGTTTTTCCTGTTTTCTTCTGCTGTCGCTCTAGTTCTATTACTTTATTTCGTTATTGTTATTTTTCTTTAAATTATTTTTGCTCCGATAATGTTTGTTGCTTAATTTGCGCTTAAGGATGAATTTTGTGTTTTTCTTATCATAGAATATCAATTAAGTTCACGTTTATATGCTCTGTTGTTTGCTGTGTGATTTTGATACTAATTTATTGTAATGTAACATTTGAAGATAATATTTTTATAATATTTTCATATATTCCAGTTTGCGGGTGATGGTATTGCAATAATTGATATTATTTATTATTCATTTCAAGAACATACTTGAGCGTTGTCTGTACTGTACGCAACGAAAATATGTAAAATTATTTATTTTATTGCGTTTTAGTTATTTTATCTGATTCGTAAATGAATCGCAGTTACACACCATCATGTAGCACATGGATATTATGCAACATTGAATTCATAATAGAATTGAATGATTGCTGTTGCCGTTTTGGTTAAGATGCGCTTAGTGCGTTATGCTTTATTAAGTAATTGTTAGGTATTCTATCCGTTGCAATTCTTCCCATCATTTTATTCAGTTTCACTACAGTTCTAATGTATCTATTCAAAAGCTGCAAAAGCTTTAGCTGCTCTACCATGTCAACTCTGTAGACACTGCACTCGGTAATGTTCGATTAGTCATCATCATAACAGGGACTCTCTGTAGCGGTCGTTTGCTCCTTCTGTTCAACCTACTAGTATTTGGTTTGTTTGTCCTTGAGGTTTCAATTAAAAAAATACAAATTAGAAAAAACTTTCTCTCGCTCGGTCTCCCTCCCTCTCGCTTTCTCTCGTTCGCATTCCTTTCTGTACATTCTGCGTTGTAAACTTCTTGTACCGGTTCAATGTCAATCATCACTCTTTTTTAGATTAAAAACATTTTTACAAAAGTGTTTAGTGAATTAAAGTGAATTAAAATACAAACGTATATTTTACGACGTTTAACGGCGAAAGCATCATCTGACTAACATTCCATGCCAATTTATTATTCGCATCTATTAAATTCCGTTTGTTTTGTATAAAGAATGTTGATACAATAGTAAGGTGAAATCGACAATAATTGTGTTTTAACTTACCAAATGTAATTGTAAACATGGCATGTAACACATCGATTTGTTGCTTACGCTGTGTACTTTAAGCTGTACGTTTTATAAGCTTGATTGTACAAATAATCATGATCATGTCTCATGTTCCGTAGTGCCGGTAAAGTGTTGAAATCATTCACCACCACTCTCGCTTTCGTGTTTCTATGTTTAGGCAACGCATAAGTTTTTATGATAATTGTTGTTCGCCAAACATACATCGATAACTATCTTCTCTGTGTGATGTTGCGTGTCTTGTATTCAGATTATCTGCGATCTTGTTTGAATTTGCTTTAACAATTGCATCGCTTGAATGATTTCAACAAGCATTAACAATTCAAATATAAGATTGGTTTTTGGCGTGTTTCACATCATTTGTTTATCTTCTGTACATTTGGTTCGCTTTCCTCACAGTTATGTCTCGGTGGTTTCATTCGTGTAATACTTGTATATATTTGTTTATATTTACACTTGTTTTCTTGTTCTCTTTCTCTTTTCTCACTATGGCTACCTTCCATTCTTGTCTTTTCTCTCTTTCCTTTCTCCTCTATCTATCTTACTATCGACGTTTCAAAATTTCCATTGCTCCTGTCTACGGTTGCACTCGGCGGCGTATGGTCCTGTCCCTATTTCATCCTTTCTGCTGCGCATTCCTGATTCCCCTGGCCTGACGAACATCAACATCATTCATGTAACGGCGCGCACAATGGAATACACATTGCAACCAGCAGCAAAATGGAACGGAAGACCATGGAGCCAGCAATGGCACGATCGAAAATGGCAAAACTGAAAACGGAAAACTCGAAAATGGCCAAAACGGTGTCCACGAAACGTCTGCTACAGAGAGTCTCAACGGTGAGACTGAGCACAAAAAGGAGGTAAGAGAACACTCGTTAATGTTGCCTATATACAACTGAACTCCTAGTAATTGAATTGATCCCAATTTCGATTTTCGTTTGCAAACGTTTGAATCACTTTTTTCCTATCTTTCCTTCTACTTCAGGATAAAATTGCAGAGAAGGCAGCTCAGCTTCAGCAACCGCCACCGGCAGCACCTGAAGTAACGGCCGAGTAAAACAGAACGTTAGCTGAACGCATTGACAGCATCTATTGATTATTAATTAATTATAATTCTTATTATTAATAATAATAATTATAAAGAAATTCACACACCCACACAAACACATATACAAGAAACGATTCATACAAACTTTTACGAAAACAAATAAAAGGCAAATATGTGTTACGACAGTGTGCGGCATAGGAATGTTGTGCGATCTAACGCGTGAGATAGAAACGTGAATTAATTGATGCAATGCTTACGAATAGAAGCAACGAGATAAACGAATGCAAAGGCGGAGGGCATCGGTAAAAAAAAAAAAACAAAAAAAATCAAACATACACTGTTAGACTTCCTCTCGAGTTGTCTCTCACATAAACACATGAACACCACATAAAAACTGAGGTTAGGTTTATTACGAAAAGGCTTTTAAAATTTTTGATAACAAATTATCGTCACTAGACCTTTTAGCATTCATGCAGCTGTAAACAGCTAATGCCGATGCGGTGGTTTAAGGATATTTTGTTATTGTATGTGAAAATTGCAAAATCTCATTCTTTCTCGTCTGTATCTATAATGAGTTTTTTTTAATAGACTTATACTATGTCTAGTGCAAAAAGAAGGATGAGTGAAAGAAGCAGCGAACGAAACACATTCATTATACACTAGAAATTCGAACTCGAATGCCAGTACAAGCATAGCACCATGATCATCACTATTACAACATGGCGAGTGGCGATGACGAGTAGATGCACGAACCTACCAGCTTGTTCGTATCCCATCGTCACCAGGCGTGATAAGCGTGGAAATCATCAGGGAGTTAGTCTTGTTTAGAGAGAAAAAGCAGTACGATAAACAACGCAAGGTGGTAATGATTATGGCTTTGTTTTCGCTGGTGTGGTGTTAGGATGTGCTCTGTTAGCAAAAGATGCGGCGGTGTCCCTGTCGCCTTATGCTACTTTATTTTTTTCTTTTAATTATTATATAAAGAAGAGAATCAATAAACCTTTTCAAACAAACCCAGGTTGGTGTAGGCTTTTTTGTTTCTATTATGTTTATGATTTTTCAATTTTATTTTCTTTTTCATGGGAACAGTGTGGTTTGTGCGCGGGAGAGAGTACGGTAAAGCTATATTGCAAACTAGAGTCTCTTTCGCTGCTGCTCTGAAACGAGAAGGAAGTATAAGGATTCACATCGTGAGGCATGTGAGATAAGAGCGATCAATAAATTCCACAATCCTCGCTGCACGTACCGTAAAACTCTGATTTACCCGTTTAAGGGAATAGGTGGCGATCTGGTTGGACGCGAACAGTCCCTAATGAAGCGGAACAGTAACAAAAAGCTAACAATAGCAACGATGCAAAGAGAAAGGTTCTTGGAAGACCGTGTAGCGCCATCCATCATCGCAGAATTAGAATCTTTTAGTCTGTAAAATGAAACTGTGACTCTAGCTTGCAAGTGGAATTGTCATTCGATGAATTGCGGTCATCGTAGATTCATGGTAATTAGTAAGTATTAGCTCCAATGCTACTGATTGGTATTTAAACCATACGAAGTTTTAAAAACAAAACAAATCATACAAAATACTGAAAAGAAAACAAAAAATCAACAAAACACAATGGCGACTATTGTGCAAGATTTAATACAATTAAACTATTGTATATTTAGTTTTATATTTTTATAAAATGTGAGCAAGGAAAACCAAAAGACATGCCCGCACAACAGTGACAGTTCTTAAAGTGAAGAAGTAGCAACTGTTTTACCACATCACGAACGAAGTTAAACATCAAACTAGGAGATACACAAACGGATATGGTGGAGACAAGTATGCACAGTAATTCATATAATTGTGGACGCAGGCTGGACTGAACGAAGCCAACAAACGCATTCCTTACACTGAGATTGACATTGAGGACGATTTTAAAGAACTACAAAAAATCATTAATTCTATCACTCTTTGTACGAATAAATCCACCAGAATTGTACGTCCATCGTTTCATCGTGTGGTTATGTATGATCAATTAAGTAGAGATAAGATCCCGTCAGATTTTTACCACATTCCTGTTTTGTCAAGGAATAGAAAGAAGATGGAAATTCTACTTTGAATGCAATGATGCACATTAGAACAATGAATGAACGAATACACCGACTTATATTGCAAAGAAGACTGCCTCATTGTGAACAAGTACTGATTTATACGTCAAATCACAAGCAAACGACCATCATAGTGAGCCATGTTGTCATTCTTTCCATTACCATAATATATTACTCATACTCACCACAGGCAGGAACGGGGGGCCCGTTCACCGTTGCCTATTTGTAATCACGGGAACAGGAAATAGTTTTTTAACCCGCTTGTATTATCAGCTATGGTACCAGTTCCAAGATTTTCATCGGACCAGTTCTTTAACAATTACTGTTCGATCGAACATGGTGGGTTGCGATGATTTTGATACACGTTAAACCGTACATACATTTACAACGACTGGGAAAGAAAGCGCCTATTATGCGCTACATTTTAACTCCTCCGATTTACTAATAGAACCGACGATAATGGACGAGGAAAAGTATAATATTGGGGGTGCAGTGTTAGTGCTAACTGCTACGAGCTCGTAGACAGTATCTGTCCGATCTGGTTGCCAACAGCGTTTATGTTTGTTCTCGTGATGTTTCGACCGCGAGTCGTGCTGGAAGGAACATTTTATTACAAATATACATATTTAAAAAATATACACGAATACGTACAGTCAATTTAGAAAGAGTTGCTAAAGTGGAAACCACTGCACGGTAGTAAATTGGGCGACGTAAACTATACGACTAGCTTTCAGGTATAATTTTACTGTTCAATTTCATTAGTTCGCTTCCTCCGAAAGCATTCAGCTGTCGATAAGCGTAGCTAAATAATTGAGCGAATTCAAGTTCAGATTTCCTTCGTTCAAGCGCAGTTATATCTACGTGTCATTAAATTGAATTACTATTATTTTGAGCAGAGATATCGTAAAGTAACAGAACAACTGCATTCTCCATCGATGACGATAATTGTGTACGTACGATTCAACATCCTTTTGTTCTCGGTATCATTTGTTGCTACATAAGAGCATTGAAACAATCAAGTTATGGCATAAACTCAATGAATTGATAACATTATAGTTTAAAACTATGCTTTCTTAATGCATGACATAACATAAGAGAAATCCAGATGCTACGAAAGTTTGGTTCAACTGCGGGTCGAGGAGATCGGTCTCATAATGTTTTAAGATTTAATTTTGTGACACATATAATGGATCAATCTTGAAATTGAAATCAAAATAAACCGATAAAATAACGTACTAGAAAACAGTGAACATTTTATGTGAATTTATGTTGGCATATTTACACGGAAAGAAATTCAAAGTATGATTTTGTCCATGGATCATCGTGTGGAAACTATCCGTCTTCTTAAATAACGGCGATTTTGAAAATATACTCATTTGGAAGACATGAATCCGAAGATATAAACCTACACATAATTTATCAAATGTCAAATCTTCGAAATGCATTGTTGACTTTGCATTTAAAAAAAAAACAAACAAAATAGAAAATCGAACCAGAATCAAAAGCGAAAATAGTGAGTAATTTACTAATAAGTGCAAAGAAATGCACGATATACACATCGTAACGGCTTCGGAAGCCGATTTTAAAGAGGTAATTAATAAGGTGGACGTATGTATTACCAGTTGTCCTAACGCACTGCTCTATACACAGGCTATTTTTTTGTTAATTGACTACATCGTCGAAATTCCGCGAAGTCAACGATTGCGCGAACGATTAGCGGCCCTACTCGGACAAGGTTCATTTGCCAGCGAAGAGCTAAAACACACGCTAAAACAATTTGAAATCCTCGTTCGCAAGTACTGCATAGGGGAGATTGATGAGGCCTGCTTGCGTTCACATTTGAGCCATCTTGCACCGAACCGTCAGGACGATACTGTAGAGATAGTTAACCTTCGTCGAGCGGAGATTGCGCGGCGGTTGATCGACGAAGTCAATCGGCGCGAAGGCGGCGTACCGCTTGTAGAATCGTTCGATTGGAACGTTAGCTGGATCATGGGTGGCAGCAGTTTGGCGTCACTGCGTAAACAAATATGCACCGTTGCGTTCGTATGCAGGGGTGGTGACGCAAAAATGCAAACTATCAGCTTCGAAATGAACAAGGATCAGGTTGAAGAGGTGATACGTCAACTAGAGGTAGTTGTGTGAGACCTGAATATTTCGTGAGTACAATTTTCAATGCGTTTTTTCCTTACAAATTCCAATCTATGTTAGTGATATAATAGATCTTGGACCGACACGTTTACAAAATGTTGAAATCAGCCAATAACATAAGTTTCGGTAAAACATCTTTCATGTTTTCATGTTTTAATGTGAAGATAAAGAACATATGTTGAAAATGTAATATCGGTAGATTAAAGGAAGATTAATATCGGTAGATTAAAGGACCACTATCTGGTCGCCTTAATCGGTTCAGAAAATGATACCACATATATATTTTATTTTAGATCAACTACGTCTCGGTCAAGCTCTATGTACTGGCTTCAATTGGTATATTGACTGAACTGGTGAAATAATCCCAAAGGCACCATGTAGGAAATCTTTTGTAGAAGCTATTAGGTGACTTATTTTGCTGAATATACTTTACTTGATATTACTTCATTCAGTAGGATGAAGTAAATCATCCATACCAATGTCTTAAATATAATTTCCATACAAATGTCTTAAATGTTTACGTGTTTCTAAAACGCAACTTTAAAATTAGCAGTCTGTAAAATGTAGGCTGCTTAAAACGATACCGGTATATGAAGATCACATCTTTTTTTGTCCCCGACGGTGACAATTTACTCCAAAATTAAATTACCTGACAGATCCAGAAATGTAAGATGCAGCCCAATACCAATATCATCTTCTACGTAATAAAATTCTAACGAAGATTCTACACTTATATTACTCGCCATTTTCGTAACTCCTTTAGAAAGAAAACGTAGAACCCACGTTCGTTTGCTTATTGATGTTAACATTTCGTTTTATTTGATTCCTTCATTGTATCGCGAAGTGCCTTTGGGCGTTTATTTCGGATTGTAGACATTGCCGTAGAACAGTGGTAGTCTGGTGGTCTCTTCTCGAATAAACATGAAAAACGGACCGTTGACGATGAAGTTGATCTGCGATGAGATACGATCGATCAACGTGGCCGTGGCCGCACCACCCTCAGTGCCACGTTCGTTCACCGTCAGATCTACCTTGTGAAGCATTTCGTTCACGAAGATTGTCTCATTCTTCGCTGGCATCATATCAGTCCCGGTGGCCCGTCGGCGACGACGAAAGTCTTGTGCAAGTTCCGAGCAACAGATACATCTATCGCGGCTCCATGCACATCCTGATTTCAAACACTCTCCTCGCAAAAGACCTTCTCGATACTGTATGTTACAGTTCGGATCGTTTCTCTTTAACTCGAAAATAGCGTTTTCCGGCGTGTCTTCCAGCATATCCAAAATGTCTTCTGCCTCCATCGCACCGGCATTTGAGCTAAGGGATTGCTTTCCGTGGAGAAGCGAGTAAAGGTCTGCCTCCCGCCTGTCAAACACGGTGTACACGCCGAGCTGCTGCAGGACGTTCTTGAGGCTGAGCGAGTTGGAGATGTGCATCTTGGGAAACAGCAGCGAGACAGACTTCATCTTCATCTTCGTTACGATATCGTTCACTCGTTCGGCGGACATTTTTGACTGCAGCCGCTGCACTAGCTCACGGGTAGAATTGATTGGTAGGAAGATGTACATAGTCACGTTCTGGCGGTACGGTACACCCACGACGCGCACATTCTCTTCCTCCCAGAAGTAGTACGGCATGCAATGGCTCTTGGCCATAGTTAGCACGTCAAACGAGTCCGGCCCATTGGGACCGTTCGGGAAGAAACGTCGGTTACGAGTGGCCAGCGGTTGGAACTGTTCCTCCCACAGCCCACGGAAGTACAGCGTGTTCACGATCATTAGGATCGTATCCGGGTTGATGTGCGAGACGATGTCAGCTATGCGACCGTGCGTCTGATTGTACACCCAGCTGTTGATGACGCGAACGGAGTTTGACTCATTGCCTACAAAATCTAGCTGCTGCAGCTCACTCTTGTACAGGTCCTTGGCCAATTTATCGTAGCGTGGATCGAACATGGTACCCTTTTGGGCAAAGATACCATTACCGATCTTCATCACGAGATCCGTCCTGTGAAAGTGAAAGATAAAAAGGAAAGATAGCAACATTTTGATCAAAATCAAGCTTTTCAGACTGATTAACTCATCTAGTTCTTTCTTCTGACAGATTGTAAATTTAGAAAAGAAAAATAATCATGATAGCCTTTCACGTTCATGAGGAGTAATCATATTTATTCATCTTTTTTTTTACTATAATATCCTTTGACACAAACAACAACAGTCAGCGTCGCTGGTTATAAACGCTCTTCATTTATATCGACTGATAGTACCATGTAAATTTCTCTACGGCTTTTCTCCATTGGAAATACCTTCTGCTAGCCTATTCAGTTGGTCGGTTCGAATACGGCACCATAGAATAATGGTAGCTTGGTACGGTCGTTACGAATCAGCAGCAAAAATGGTGCTTCCGCACGGAACACGACACTCGTGCCAGACCGGTTTAGGGTGACGACTGTGGCCGCACCACCTTCCGTACCCGTCTCGTTCACGTCTAGATCAACCTGGTGAACGGCATTACTGACGTACAGCTGCTGTGCTGCACGTTTGTTGCGTCGCCTCAGGCTCTTCTTGCCCACCGGCCCATTCTCCTTGACGATGCGTTTGTTTAGGATGAAATCCTTGCTGCTGAGTGGACCCGCTTGGGCATGCTTGCTGCTCGGCGCCTTGTAGCTAACGTCACGCTGCTTCCGACTGCCACGTGCGAGTTCAGCAGTGGGAGGAGTGGTGGTTAGTGGTAACACTGTCTCCGGATCGTTCTGAGTTGTGGGTAGCGCAGCAGTCGTGTCTGTAGAGGTTGCGTTTGTTTCGACTTCATCAGAACCTGCTCGGAATATCAAGGCATGTTGCAGTTCGTTTGGCTGAGATGTCGTTGTGCCGGGAATGTATGCCGGTATGTTTAACGCCGGTCGCATCGATGATAATGACGACACTCCCGATAGCCGGTTGATATTTCGCATCGGTTGATCCGGCAGAGCGTCGTCGCCCGTCATACCGGAAAGATTGCTCTGCTCCGGTTTGAACGTCGAACGTAGACCAAGTAATTGCAGAGTGCGCTTCAGATCGAACGTGTTACTAATGTGCATCTTCGGGAACAGTATGATCGATGTCTTCATCGTCATGGCGTCGATCATCGCGTTCAGCCGCTCGCTGCTTAGGCTCGCGATCAGCGCGTTCAGCTTTGCACGATTCGAATCATTCGGCATGATCACGTACATGGTGGTTAAATTGTTCCTATATGGCAAGCCGATAATCCGTGCGTCCAGCTCGGGTGATTCGTAGAACGGAAAGCATCCGCCGTGCGCCATCATGTCGACCTGAATTGGCGGTTTGTCTTTACCGTCCGGGTAAAATTCGCGTGGCTTGGTCGCACCGTCGATGAATGTTGTCGCCCACAGGGCCTTGAAGTACAGGGCGCTCGCGAGAACCATAACCGTGTTGCCCGCAAGTGTCGACGGTAGTATCTTCGGTATCTTGCCATGCGTTTTGTCGCTCACCCATTCGTTGATGCGTTTCGTAGACCCGGTCGAATCCTGCGCAAAGTCAAGTGACTGGACCTCCGAATTGTAGTACATCATCGACTGGTTGTGGTAAGAGTCGCTAAGCGGGTAGCCACGCTGCACAAATATGCCGTTGGCGAGTGATATCTCGTGTGCTGCAGGATCGTAGCCAGAAGGATAACTAAAAAGGGTGTAGAAAAAAAAAAAACGGCAAAAAAGCGGTTTTGAATGGACCGATTGTGTATGAGTTGTTATTTTTTAGCAACGTGCAAAGCTGTTGGACAGTGCGTGCGGTAATGTTTTTAATGAAATTGGTTGGAAACACTGTTTGGATCATAAAAAAAAACCATTCACCAGATTTAAAATATTGACCAATTTCCGGATCAATAACAAAACAATGGTGCAAAATTCACGGCATGGTACGTTTGTACATTCGTAAACGCCTGGTTTCATCAGACGGAAAGAATGCATTCGTCGCGAGGATTTTTTGATATACAAAATTATAGGAACATCAACCATACTCACCAACACACACATGCGCACACAAACACACAACAAATAAGCGAAGCTTCAGGCTCACTGGCAGCGTTTCTCACTCCACAGAAAGTAGCGACAAGCGGTGTTAATAAGTATACAGCTAAGTTTAGTGACAAAACTCACGACTGTGGGTTGATTCGCGAAACAGTATCTGATATTTTCTATTAACGTTAAAGCATCCGTGAGTTTTCCATTAATATTTATGACCAGACTGACCAGATTCTCTCCATGTGGTGGATTGCTTGATCTGGATTTTTGGGCATCCCGTCAAAACATTAAACTAGACAATCAAGTTGTTTGGATTTAAATTAATTTAAATTTTATCTCACCTCACCAGGTAAAAACGGTGCTGGTCGTTTAAAGGAACTATGAGAATGGCAAATTATCGTTGATGCTGCATAATATGGTAACATATGGTGGGAATATCCAATGTTCCCATTGGCAATCACCAGGTAATGTCCGGACCATCTGACCGACCAGTTAAAATGGGTGTGTAGCAAAATTGGTCCTGAGCAGACAGCATGTGATAGCGACATAAAAACGTGTTTAACCCGTTTTGTGGTAAATCTTTAGTGTTACACTAGGGTGATGGTGTGCCGTATTAATATACTATGTTTCTAAAAGGCTATGTGTTTTCTCTGGAAAGGTCAACCTCACGTGAAGTAGTGATTGTGATGTTAAAAACGTGCCAAATGTTTGTGTGCAGAAGAATCACTTCGAGTGGGTATGGGGTTAAAAAAGTATAACAATATTCACATTATCACAGCGACATTACAATGTTCAAAATTAACTATCATTATAGCAGCTTTTTGCTGTTAGTTTTTGGCTAGTACACAACACATTCCCAGATCCAACTCCCAGTTTCGATTCTGTAAATTGCGGGTCGGATTGCCGTTGATAAGTTTTGAAATAGCGTGCTGTTTCATATGTTCGAGCAAACCATCCTTGCTGGCATTCAGTCATAGCTTTTCACTTACTGTCTGCTAAAAGTGTACGTCATTGATCGGAAAGCCATTCAATATTTATTGAACTATGTTCCAACAATGTTCCAGACGTTTATGTTTAGGAATGTTAGTAAACATATTTTCCTTTATATCATTACATTGCACACCATCACCACAAATGCAACGAGGGGCAGAAAGCATTGCTTCTTTGTTTTGTTTTTAAGAAATAACTTCTATATATTATCTTCTGGTTTACTGAAACACCGATGGCTATTTCTGACTTTCCATGGCTTAATTACGCTAGTGATTTCGATAGTCATTGTTATAGGGCTGAAATTACACACTCGCTTCAATAACTTGAATGTTGTAGCTTACAACGAGGCGATATTTAAAAAAATATTATCGCACAAATATAGTATAGAATGGATAGCAGCAACGAATTCGAATTAGATTTGACAGTTCATTGAATTTATTTACTATTTACTATGTGTTTGAATTCATTTACATGAAAATATGCTTTTCCATCATAATTATGTCGTTTGAAGCTAATAAGCTGCTCGCTTGGCATGCTTTGGCCACGGAAAACACAATGTTTGGAATATGTAAATAAATAAGAAAATACGAAATTCACAATTCGGTACACTCTCCTTCACCTTCTGTGGGCTTACCATAAAAACAAAAAAAAAACATTTACTAATGTAAATTTACAACGGTATATACGGTACACAACGAATATAAATATTGTGTCGAACTTTTATTGGGTATTTAAACGATAGCCTATCCCTCCCTGCAGAATACTGTAAAAAAATATCTTAATAATATTTTATTCGTCTGTCACACGCTGCCTTCTAGGGTCGTGGATCGTACACAGCCCCGTAAAATAGTGGTAAAGCAGTTTTATCTTCGCGTATTAAGAGCAAAAACGGGCTATCGACGTTGAACGAAAAATTCGGCCCGATACGATCGATAAGAGCAGCCGTAACTGCACCACCTTCTGTGCCCTGCTCGTTTACATCCAGCTTCACCTGGGTAATGATTTCGCTGACATAAAGAGGTTCTTGTTGTCGGTTCGACTCCTGCGGTTGCACTTGTTGCTGTTCCTGTTGCTGTCGTTGTTGTTGTTGCTG